>CAOJBK011380901.1:0-27750 GCA_948294925.1 Codiaeum variegatum | reverse complement strand
TTATTTTTATTATTAACATAGTTATTAGTGACGTAATTATTATATAAAATATTCATTATTTGTTACGTCATTAATGTTTTATTTTTTTGTCAGAAAATTAGTGACGGAAAATTTTTGTCATAAATGCATTTTTTCGTCGCTAATGTGTCGTTATTTATGAAAAATATTACTGACGCATTAATATATTACTGACGTGAAAATTTGGCGTCAATAAATTATTGACACAATTTTTTGGTCAGTAAATGGTCAGTAATTAATTAATTAATTACTGACGCCAAAATTGCGTCAGTAATTACTGACACCGAATTTTTCGCGTCAGTATTTTTTTTTACTGTCGGAGGAAATACCGTCGCAATTTCCGCGTCAGTAAGGCGTCGGTAACTTGAATTACTGACGCCAAAAATACATTTACTGACGCCGAAATTGCATTAGTAAATGTATTTTTTTTTGTAGTGCTACCAATAATCCTATGACTATAAACAACCTTTAAGGCATCTGTTAAAAGGGCAATCTGTCATTCATATTCTTAAACTTTTTTAGAATAGATTCCCCACATAATACATATATACGTTCGATACTAGGAATGTATCCTCTTAAAGAATATATATACTAAAGCCAGTTAGATTTTCGTTTACATTCACATGTTGAGTGTAAGCTGTAGAGCATACACTGCTAACAACTTTTTGGTCTACCAATTCCATGTCCTACTGATGATTTTATAGCATATTGGTTAGGTATTGTCTTTGCAGCAAATGATATGGAGTTCTGTACAAAGTTTGTCATGCTGTGTTGGGGGTTGTGGAGCCAAAGAAATAAATGGGTTTGGAAAAGACAAGAAATGACAGCCGTTGGTGTCATAGTACAGGCGTGGAGAATACTGGATGATTGGATGAAAGCTAAAAAAGCTCCCAGAGCTGATGAAGATCTGAATGCCATAGTTGTTGTTCAGGTTAGGAAGTGGCAACATCTGCCAGGGGAGATGCTGAAAATTAACACTGATGCAACGATGTTTAGTTCTCAAGGCTGCATTGGTATGGGCTGCATTGTTAGAAACTCTAATGGTGAATTTGTTATGGCTTGATCAGTGAAAATGCAAGGAAATTTTTTAGTTAAAGAAGCAGAGGCGATGGGAGTGCGAGAAGCATTGTCTTGGATAAAATCAAATGGAATCAACAAATGTATTGTTGAAACTAATGCATTGATCGTTATAGATGCTCTCAAAGGCAATTCCAACTTAACATCCTTTCACTTGGTAGTTGAAGATTGCGAGGTGTTAGCACATCAAGCCGTAAATGTGCAATTCTGTCATGTTAATCGATCTGCAAATAGGTTGACTCACGAATTAGCTAGAGCTGCTTTTTTTTGTCAGATGATGAGGAGTGGTTTATAACTCCTCCAGATTTTATTTCTCCTTATTTTATACTAGATTCTATGATTGAATGATAAGAGCTTACTTTGATTTTTTTTTTTAAAAAAAATCTTTTCATTTCAAATAAACATAGGCTAAAATTAAAATTTGTTTTAACTCAATTTATAAAGGTTTTGGTACTTTTTTAAACATTTCTAAATAAAAATACAAATTACAACCCATCTTTCAATACAGTGAAATATTCATAAATTGATACTTTATAAATTAATAATATTCAATATTTAATATAATTTTGTGGAACCGACGCTGTTCACGTACATAAATTAATATTTTCAATATCTAATAATTAATATAAAATTTTAAAAAAGTTAATAGGATTATTAATTAACAGAATCATATTTCTTAAAAAATCATATATATAAAGTAATTTATTTTTTCCTTATTGTCTTAATATTGAATTGTATATTTCACAATATCTTATGAGTTACAATATGAATATGATTTAAAAGAGCCAATTGAGAAATGCGTGAATAAATAACATCCAATTTCTTATTATTTCTAATTTATTTTAGATTATAATAAATAATTTCATATTATTTATATTAAATTTCTGATTGAAAATATCAATTACATTATATCTTTCTTTTTTTTTAATATGTGCATTTGATTTATTTTTAATTACAAACAATAATTACACCTAATTTTTGAATGTATTTATATCAAATTTATTGTAATTTACATATAATAAACAATGTGATAAAAAAATATAAAAATTTTATAAATTAATAATTTCTATTAATTAAAATTTATGTTTATTTTGCATACGATAGCGTGGTCTGATATTAAGTAGCTAATATTTATATCTGCAAGTTTCAAGTTTGATTCTCAAGGAGGTAAAATATAAAATTAATTTGGACACTAGTTCACTCTGCCTTTTATTAAAAAAAAAACAAGAACTCATATTAATTTAGGGAAAATTCATATATATCAAGTATTTTCCTGAGATAGGTTTTACTGGATATACTACTAGGTAGAAAACAAAAATTTTCCACGAACTGAGCGGCAGTTTTCTCCCTCCCTTCCAAAAAAAATTTCCAGTCTCTCTTCCCGCTGCTCTCTCTCCCCATCGCTTTCCTTTTCTTTTATGGTAAAACTCTTCTCTCTCTCTCTCTCCAATGTTTTCCATTTCAATTTGTTAGGGTTTGTGATCTGTTTAGTCAATAGTTCTTCTTTTGTCATACATTTTGGCCTGCATCCATAATATCTCACTTGTGAGTATATCTCCATTTCTAGGGTTTTTATTTTGCGTAGATCGGATCATTTTTGGTATCATAATAATGAGTTTTCTGTTTCCAGTATTTTGTCATTCATAGTGTTTTTCTTGTGCTCTGCTTTTGTTGTAGGAAGTGTTTCGTGTGTTACAATTTTGTTTTTTGGTTTTCATTTTTCTATTGCTGACAGTTTTTTTTTTCATATTTCCATAAAATGTTACTTCTGCTAGGCTCAGTTAGCTTTATATGTTTGTGTATATGGTGAAAGGTCAGGGCTTTCTCTCTCATTTATCCCATGTTTTAAATACCTTGATTTTGTTATTTGAATGGTAGATGAATTGTTGTTTTCTAATGCATTGTTGACGAACACATAGTAGAAATTATTTGGATTAAATAGTGGAAGCATTGTTGTCTTGAATTGATGCAGTCTGAAGATTTTGGATGGTTATCCAAGTGCATCTGATTTGATACTCTTGTAGTACAATTGACTATGGAATGCAACAAAGATGAGGCCATCAGAGCAAAAGGAATGGCAGAAATGAAAATGAAAATTGGGGATTTTGTTGGTGCACGACGGATTGGGCTAAAGGCACACCAACTGTATCCGAATCTTGATAACATTTCCCAATTATTAATGATCTGTGAGGTTCATTTTTCTGCAGAAAATAAACTAAATGGGTCTGAAATGGATTGGTATGGAATTCTCCAAATTGAGCAATTCTCAGATGAATCTATTGTCAAGAAGCAATACAGAAAGCTTGCACTCTCACTTCATCCAGACAAAAATAAGTTTGCTGGTGCAGAAGCTGCGTTCAAGTTGATTGGTCAAGCCAATATGGTGCTTACAGACCCAGCCCAACGCTCTGCGTATGATGCCAAGTGTAGAGGTATGGGTAGACAAGTTGAACCTAAGTTGAAACCTGATTGTTCAAATAGAGACTCTTTTGCTAAGGAACAGAATGGGGCTGGCGGTCCTCAGTCCCAACACGCGAGCTCACAGGGTTATCGGCAGCCACAGCAGCGAACTTTCTGGTCGTCCTGCCTCTCTTGTTGCTCGAGGTATATACTCATGGCAGAATATCTAAATAAAACATTGCTTTGTCAAACTTGTCAGAAGACTTATATTGCACATGATTTGGGCACTTCGACTGGGAGGGTGTTCTTCAATGAGAAAACAGTTCCAAATTCGAGTCGTCCTGCTAATGTTATGCCACAAAAGAATGCTGGTAAACCTTCTGGTACAGGTTTTCCATTTTCAGGATCAAATCCAATGCCTAAGACAGGGAAAACTGTGAATGTTGGTGGTTGTTCTAAACTTAAAAAGGTGAAGGTAGAAAATATTACTCAAAGGGGATCTAAGCCACAAGATAAAGTGAATGGGCATGTGGATTTGGGAGCTGGGAAGAGAGGTTTTGCAATTCCGGTGCTCCGTGCAATGAAACTCAAGGAATGTGGAATTTCAAGAAGTGCTAGTAGCAAGAGAGACAGTAAGGCAGTAGAGGAATCTAATGATAATTTTCACATTTTTATGAAGGGGAAAGGCGGCAATCTTTCCACCCAGAATTCTAAGGCTGATGTAGAAATGCAAAAGTCAAGTGTTTATGGTAAACAAAAAGCAAATTCCAGTCTTGAAAGATCATCAAATAAGATCATCAAGGAATGTGGAATTTCAAGAAGTGCTAGTAGCAAGAGAGACAGTAAGGCAGTAGAGGAATCTAATACTAAATTTCACATTTTTATGAAGGGAAAAGGCGGCAATCTTTACACCCAGAATTCTAAGGCTGATGTAGAAATGAAAAAGTCAAGTGTTTATGGTAAACAAAAAGCAAATTCCAGTCTTGAAAGATCATCAAATAAGAAAAGCAAAATTGGAGACTTAAAAGCTAATAGAATGGGGAGGCATTATTGACCAAAGTGAAATGGTTAAAGATTAGACTTGTTCATAGGCAGTTTCCGTCTAAATTATTGTTTTATTAAACTTAAATTTTTGGAATTTTGTAAAAATATTGTTCAGTTTTATGCAAGGGAAGAACACTATCAAATATAGAGTTGTCAACTTGAAGAATGAATCTCTACTTCAATTATAGGTCCCAATGATTGGACTTGTTATGGGCGAGAAAGGTTTAATGTCAAGAGTAGTTGCTGCAATATATGGAGGATTTCTCAGTTTTGGTTCAATTGAGGCAGGAGTGGTATCTGCTCCTCTGTTTCATTTTCTTCTATTTTTGCAGCACAAAAACAACTAATTAGAGATGTATTAGCAAGAAATACATAACAGAAATTATTCCAAATGAATCTTCCTTGTAGTTGAATCCAGTTGGCCATTATAGTGCAATCATCTGTTGAATTGTTCTGTTGTTTCAATAAATTTCCTTTTATTGGAAAAACGAAAAAAAAAAACTTTGGAAATGATTATTTTAAAAAATTCAATTTCATGCTAGGTTGTTTTGATGTTGATGTAAATTAGTGAGGGGTGAAAATCATTAGCTGACCCCAATTTTGATTGCAACATTTTTAGTGAAGCTAGTTAACTTAAATATATGTGGATGTTGTAATTTTTCAATTCAGTTTTCTTTTTTACTTGCAAAACTCTAGCCATAACTGAGAAAATATACAAATTCAATTATCATATTATGAATACTACAACAGTAAAGGCTTATAGTGCGTTTCAATGTAAAAGGTGAGAAATGTTAAAATATTTTATTTGATATAAAATAAAAATTTATAAATTTTAATAGTATTTTTATAAATAAAATAAAATTATATAAATAGAAAACTAAGGAACATTAACATGGAATTTTAATTCTTAAAAAATGAAAAATATGTGAAAACAATGAAGAAATGTGAAATCAAATGAATTAAAATTCATAAATCATTCCACTTAAAAGTTGAAATTAAAGCTTTATTTGTTTATGGAAAATAACTTGTTTTTTTAAAACATTTTTTTGAAATGTAAGAAGTTATTAAAATATTTTAAATTCAGTATTTTTAATTATACAGAATACAAAAAATGACTTTGTGGTTAAACGTATTTACAATTTAGGATATGTAGTATTTTTTATAACAATTTAGGATCTCTAGCTCAATTTTTTAGGATTTTCGTCCATTTTCACCCTATATGGCACTGGCGTGGCGTTAGTTTTCATATGACACGTGTACGACACGTCAGCGTCACACCATATGAAAATGAGCAGAATCTCCATTTTGCTAACAAATTGAACTGCAAATTCTAAATGGTTACAAAAAATTTCACATATCATAAATTGCAAATGTGTTAAACTACAAGATCATTTTTTATACTTTCTCCTTTTTAATATATAATTAAGTACAAAATAAAATTACATAAAATAATATTTAAAAAAAAAACGGCCGCCGTGGTGGCTAGAATTCATTGTCGTTAGTTAATATTATTTTTTGAAATAAATATAAATTTCATTCATAATTAATGGCGGAATACATGATTCAATAATAAAAGCACAAACATAGAATCAACTACTCTAACAATAGCAAACTGATTCGCTGATCTTATAGAATATTCAACTGCCATATCGTTGGTTTTGAATGATTGCGACTGTAGTTGTGGAACAATGAAATAAATCATTATTCCTTTTACAAACATCTGAAACTCATTAATACACAGATCTATCGTCATACTAATGACAAAGCAACAACTTCCAACAAGAGAAGACAACCTGATAAAAAATAATTAAAAATATACCTCAATAAAAACTAATAAAAGAAAGATTATCATCATAACAACAGATACCACAGAACTATCAACGAGCATATGAAAAGCTTGATGGAAAGGTGACAACTTGAACTAACGGAGCTAGTGACAAAAGTGATGACAACATAGAGGATGATGTTATTTTAACTAAATCTAATAATATTTGGGATCACCACCGATCAAAAAGAGAAGATCGGCGGTGGTTCAAGAAGAAAATTTTGGTGGAAAATTATAGAGGGGAGAGAATAGAGAGATGGTTAGGGTTTTCAAAGTACACCAAGGGGGAAGACCCTCTAAGGGGGACACCAAGACCTCGACAAACCGAAGGCACTAAGCCCAGTTTGAGTGGCGAAAGACTCTCCAAAGGGAGCACCATGACCTTGATGAGCCGAATGCACCAAGCCCAACTTAACTGGCGAAAGACCCTCCAAGAGAGGCACCAAGACCTCGATAATCTGATGCACAAAGCCCAACTGGACTAGCAAAAGCCCATCATAAGGAAGGCACCAAGACCTGGATGAGTCAAGATATTGAGTGCAACCCAAAGGGAAAATGACCTAAGTAAGGTCCTGAGACCTAAAGCATATTCCAACTAAAGACAAATAAAGGAAAGGCGAAAATCACAAAACAAACATAGAAGAAAAATGAGTTGTATTGATTAAAACAATTGTACAAGTTACAACATGAACTTCAATAAATACAAATATATACAAGTTACAAATAATAAATAAAAGCCCTAGGATGGAGGAATTTGCGAAGAAATGGCTTCTTGATTTGAGGCGTGAATAAGGGTGCTAATGGGCATCTGATCTTCAAAGGCTGTGCTAGAATGGCTGGAGGAGGGCACTTGAAGAGGATTCATTGATTTATCATAAGTAGATGGTATCTGGTCCAAGAAAGATAGGTCAGGAGGACCCATGTTACTAAGATATTCAAGAAGTTGGATGTCCGACACTACCCCCTCCGAAACTAAAGGGTTGAAGTGAGCCTTCGCCTCTAGGATTTTTTCAAAGATAGATACTAAGGCCAGGTTATACCACTCTGCATCCCTCTGGACCACCTCAACACTATGTCATCCCTTGAAGAAACGAGACTCAATGAACCTTTAGACCTCCTCTTTAAGAAGTTGTGGCAACTTATCCACTAAAGCCTCCAACCTCTTAACATAAATGTCGGCCACCTCACTTGAGTTTTTGGCCTCATTATCTATCTTTTGTAATCGCTCCTCAAGCCCAACATTCTCAACCTCCAGAGCCCGTGCCTTTTGCCTCAAGAACTTGTTAGCAAATTCCATTTCTTGATACTTCTTCTGGAGGGACTTTAGTTCAGCAGCACAAGCCATGAAGCCTTCTTCTCTACAGACAATACCTCACCCTTCTCCTCAATAACCTTTTAAACGATGGATACCTACTTTTCTAATGATTCATTTGAGGTATGGCTTGCTCCCAAGTCCCTCAGCAACCCATCGAAATGAGCAGCAACCTCCTATAGACATAAAAGAGAATGAAGGTGAGGAAGAGGATCAAAATAGTCAAAGGCCAAAAGGGAGAAAATACCTTTAAGGCATACAAAACTTTGCCCTAAGAAATGACTAAACCTAGGGGACCTGAAGAACCATCCCCTGTAGAGTGAGTGGTAGGACCACGAGGCAGCCCAGCTGATAGATTCCCTTTGTAGGTATAGGGGATTGGGAGAGTCTCACCACAAACATCTATGTATACCCTCCTATCCACGTCCTCTGGCAACCCTTTCATCTTCAACAGCTGTAGGTGAAGTTAGTAGAGCACCCGCCCCCTCATATTGACCTCCAAGGTCAGAAGCAGTCTCAGCAACCACAATCGCCATTGACTGATCACCTCGGGAACAACATCAATGGCATGTTAGATGACTTTAGGAGGATGTGAAGGTCTTAGGAGAGAGTCTAGAGCCCTTTCAGCCCCTTGAGTTTTCATCACCTCCATTAAAAGGATGGATTCAGGTCTAGGTAGAGCAGAAGTTGACTATGCACTTATTTCAGCCCCCTCAGCTCGTCCATCCTTTGCACCAATTGGTTGGTCCCCTGCAAAAGAAGCTGCATAATTAAAGCCATATTGGCAAAACAAGAACAAAGGGAAAGTGGAGGGGGAAAAGGGAGACTCAAAAGAAAGCAAAGAAGAGGATGTAGAGGAGGAAGAAGTAGAACCTTATAAGTTCATACCTCGAAAACAGATGATCACAAGTCGACTCTAAATCACCACCTAACTCAACTTTAGGGACTGAGAGTCTTTCATAAGGGGGATAAGATGTAGGAGTTTGAGTCAGCGCCCCAACCAAAACCCCTACAGCCTTAACAACTTTGGAAATGTCTTCAGAGGTAAGAGTACTCCACTAGACTAGATTCTGAACAGCTTCAGAAGGCTGTAGCTTGGTGAAGTTCCTATATTGTTAGGACAACAAGGTCCCATCTTTCACCACATGAATACAATGGTAATATTGGCTAGCCAACTTATGGAAAGAACACTGATTGATGGCCAGCCTATCCAGGAAGCTCATAACTTGCCCATGCACTTGAGCGAACGCATTATGGTCCCTCACGAGCCCGTCCTCCATTTCACTCAGAATGTTCAAGTGGTGCTTCCTTAATCTTCCCAACTAGAAAAGAGCCTCCTTCACTTTAACTCCAGTGTTCTCTACCTCTATAGGCCCCTTGCGAAACCTCTTGAACCTCCTTTCCTCTGCCACCTTCACCAGATCTGTAGTGGGAGCAAGAGCTACTTCAGAAGGGCCGACAGTAGTACTCTATCCCCTCTTTCAAACTAGAGGTGCATCAGGGGCCTCCTCCTCCTTAGGAAGATCCTCCATAGTTATATCCTCAGCATTTCCCCCAGTAGGCCCAACTACTTATTCACCTTCATCTTTAGTAGCTATAAGGGCAAAGGTAGTGGGATCGCGCTCAAACGAAGAATCCAAATCCTCCTTCCCTACCCTAAAGTTCTTCAAATACAGGTACATAAATTCATCCACGTTCCAGTTCCTTGAAGCTACAGCATCCTGATATTCCTATTGGGTTCGAATCCTCAAGAGCCTAGTCCTAAAGCAACAGATAGATAGAAAGGCTTTATTGTCAATAGGGGGTATAGGGAGGTTCGCCTATGGAAAAGCTTTAGCCATAACCTTGGCGACCTCTTTCAGGATAGCCTTGGCCTTCTTATCCACCAAAGGTTCTACAGGTAACATAAGGTTAGCAAAGAAGAAGAGGAAATAGAAAAGTAACCAATCCTAAAGACTTACCTGAAGATCTTCGCATGCTGTGAGGTAGCATGAAGGTCCCATATGCATGGCGAAGAAAGGAAGAGCCCATAATAAGTCCCCAGTCGAAAGAACGACGATAGGAAGCAAGAGCTCGAGTGCCTTGGGCATCGAAAATGCTTAGATTCTTCTCAAATTTCTCAACTTTAGGCCCTCCCCTATACACTCCTGGAAACCCAAAGCCCACCTGGCCCTCCTTGATGGACTTCAACACCTTCACTGAAAAAGAACTTGTTCTTCTAGTCATCTATCTTATTCTCCTTGGTCCCAAAAAGAGTTCACAAGAGTTTATTCTAGAAACACCAGATATAGGACTCACTGGAGACGGACAAATTGAAGAAGGCATGAAACATTTTGGCACTGGGATCAGCGATTCCCAACACATAGTAGACCACTTCAAAATAGTGCAAGTCTTCAATTGAGTTGGGCGTCAACATCATTGGGTTTACTTGAAAGTAACCAAAACACCTATAGAAAAAAGGAGAGGGAAGGAAAAGCAATTCCCTGATCAGATGGTCGTGATACCAAATATAGTCCTTCTCCTCCTTAGTCATCTCCACTGCTATGTTGGTTGAGAAAATCCTAGTCTTCAGAGAAGGATGAGTAATACGAACATACTCAGACATGGAGTTCCTATTCTCTACGAACGCACCAAAGTTGAAGCTCATAGGAGTAATATCCTTCATATAAGGCCTCACTGTGCCATTTATATAAGAAGCAGTATCCTGGGCCATACTCAGCATCTGAGCCTTTTCAACTTCCAGAAAATGCTTCTTTCATTTTTGTGGATAGGCCATGGAAACGATTCAAAGCATAAGAACAGGAAGGAGAGGAGAAGAAAATTGAAGCAAATAAGAAAATGCAGATAGAACAGAGAAAGTGAAGAGGAAAGAAGAACAAAAATCCAGAAAGTCGAAAAGGAAGAGAGAATCAGACTTTTATAGATCCCCAAAGACATTAAAATTCAAAACGAAGCAACACTTGGCGACACTTGGCAGTCAGTAACCACTCAACCCTTTATTGCTAAACATAAATATGCCCACCGCTCTACCACGTGGCTAGAAATAGTTGGTAGCAATAAAGGCGTCGTACCTAGGAGAACAGAACGGTCTTATCCAGGTCAGGTGAAATCACGTAAAGAGCAACGAAGAGTCACGTCTGATCAACTCAGAAGTGGCACGAACCTTTGGGTATCCCTCCACTTGAATTTTGAAATTCAAAATAGCCCACTCAAACAATGGGCATTCTACGCAAGGTTTAATAGATCCTTTCGAGTGTTGACATTTTGGGAGGACTACTGATACGGTCCAGCACCAGCATGGTTCATGACTAACTAGGGTTCGGGATTAACCATAGTCTTGCCAGTGTGCTGATCACTCTCCGAACCCCCCGAACCCTCATAAACTTGGCATGTTAGCCTTCGGGGTCCGAACATCTGATAGAGATAGCAGTCTACATCACTTATCAACCCTCCGATCATGCCACAGTCCCATCAAGGGTACTTTGCAGCCTACCCAAAGCGGACATATG
The DNA here is from genome assembly GCA_948294925.1 of Codiaeum variegatum. Classification (NCBI taxonomy): domain Eukaryota; kingdom Viridiplantae; phylum Streptophyta; class Magnoliopsida; order Malpighiales; family Euphorbiaceae; genus Codiaeum; species Codiaeum variegatum. Next base: position 16,565 of record CAOJBK011380901.1, on the reverse strand, counting down.
TCTCATCTACATGGACTCAATCTTATAAATACCCCTCAAAGCACCTCATATAGGTAAGTGAAGCTAAACTAAACTCAATCCATTTCAGATAGTTATCTCTTCAACTCCTCTGTCATACTGACTTGACCTTCGGAGGGTTTACGCCGGAATCTGTCTGACCACCTCTAACCTTTCTCTATGGTGCAAGTTAACCCAATTCAACCAGAGGAATTTTGTTCAAGCTCTGTAAAGACACACACAACATTAAAATCTATAGATTTATTTATAGTCTATTTGTTCAAATCAAACAAAAATAAATATTAAAATTCATGGATTTTATAAAATTCATTATTGAATTCCACTGTGCCAAACGACCACTAAGAAGTATAAAGAATATTACAATTCAAATAGAGGAAAAGATTTATCTATATCGGGTGTATATATAAATTCAACTAGAGAAGTATATTTTGAGCAAAAGGAATATTGATGTCTTTTCACATAGTAAAAAAGGGATAAATCAATCACAAATTTTAAAAGAAACTAATATTTTATTTGTTGGGTATATGAGATTAGCTTAAACACTCATGTGTAGGTAAGTCTTTTCACACAAATAGATATACATCAATTTGAAAACAAAATATAGTACTATGTTTGGTTGGATGGAAAAATGGAAGGATAAACGATAATATAATTAAAGAAATGAGACAAAAATAAATCATTATGGATCTTTTGTGTTGCTTGGTTGAGAGTTAAAAGAATAATGATGAAAATAAATATTTAATATAGAAATCATAACAAATTAGTTTATCAAATTTTAGACAAATAAAAAATTATTTTATGAAAAGTTAATTTAAATAATTCAATTATTAAATCCTTCTAATTTAAAAAGAAAAAAAATAATAATAATGTGCAATTCATAGAAAAATGGATATATCCATCATCCTTCATTTTTCTCTTCAATTAAATAAAAATATATAATTATTTGTTCTATTGACTTTATCTATTTATTCCACTCTTCCATTTGAACAAACGCATGGTGAAATTAAAATAAAATCTATTTTTACTATAATTTTGGTATTTTTTTTTAAAATACCACAAGAAATAAATTTATAATTTCTAAAAAAAATATATTACAACCCATCTTCCAAGATATTAAAAAAAAAACATAATATTGGGAGAAAACAAAAATTTCCCATAAACTGAGGGGCACAAAAATTTATCAGTTGTCTCCCCTTCTCAGCTTCTCTCTCACTCACTTAAAATTTTCACTTTCTCTTCCCGCTACTCTTTCCCTCCTCTCTCTCTCTCCCATCATTTTCCTTTTCTTTTTTTCTAAAACCCAGTAAACAAACAAACCCACATTCAACTCAAATACACCCCAAGTGAGTTAATCTCTTCTCTTTCTCTCTCTTTTCTATGTTTTCCATTTCAATTTGGTAGGGTTTGTGATCTGTTTTGTCAATTGTTCTTCTTTTGTCATACATTTTAGCCTGCATGCCGTGATATTTCACTTGTAAGAATATTTCAATTTCTAGGGTTTTTTATTTTCGTCATTTTTTGGTAAAATTATTATGGGTTTTCTGTTTCATGTGTTTGTCTTTCATTGTGTTTTTCTTGTGCTTTGTTTTTTTTTTGTAGGAAGAGTTGTTTGGTTTGTTATGGAGAGTTGTTTTTTAATTTCATTTTTCTATTGCTTTATATGTTTGTGTATAGGCTTAATTACATAATGAAAAATTTAGATATAGACATATTTTATGTTGAGATGGCTTGATAAATTTTTATGTGATTTATTCTTATTTTTTAATTTTTAATAGAAAATATGAAAAAAAATAAATAAAAGATATATTCTGGATCACTTTTGACGTGAAATTTGTTAATTGGACTACTTTGAACAATAATTCAAAGTTGAAGGGTCATCTGATAATGAAAATGATTTGAGTGATAATGACGTAACAAAGACCAAGTTTAAGTACAATTTTTGTATTTTAACCAAATTCTTAATTTAAAGTTGGAATTTCTGATCTACTAGTTAATTGTAGGGATGTTTCCAGTGACAAAATAGACTTGATTTCTTTGAGTTTAAATTCAAAATTTTTGACATTAAAAAAAAATGTAATGCGCTTAAGATAAATCCAAAATTTTCACAATAAAAAGTTTAAAGGAAGAATGTGGTTTTATTTTTTTTTTAAAGCCAAATGCATAGATTAAATTAATGCAAAGAATCCAAATACAGATGTTCCATGATACAATTTGGAATACAAAAAGGAATTGTGGTATGAGCTCTAAAGTGTGATTCTCTAGCCAAAATATGGGCGGAGTATTCGCTTGCCTCTTCAAAAATTGAAACACTTTTAAGAATCAAACAATCACTTATAATACTACCATAATTTGAGACATTAGGATGGGGATTATTCACCAAGTCGACAACTGATTTCACATTGTGTTCAAAGATCATATGAGGATATTGAAGATTTACAACCCAATTCATAGCTTTTAACAAGTCCATAGCTTCAACCTCTCGCACTGATAAAGATACTCTCAAAGGAATTTGTTTACACTCTTTAAACCTACCATTTGAGTCCCTAATCATCATGTCAAGACCCACCTTATTAGAACTTAACAGTAGACTCGCATCTACTACACAAGAAAACTGACCTGGTAGAGGTCTCAACCAAATCGACACCTGCTGCAGCTGCTCTGACACAGTTTTGTCTGCCTGAGAAGCACAAGTCCAGTCTTGAAAATATGGGATGCAAAATTTGGTTGTTGTACCCATATCTGGAGATGCATTGGACCGTAATTTTTCGTTCCTCGCTCCCCACATTGTCCACAAAATTAATGCCAATTGCTGCACTTGCTCCATATGCTTTTTAATGATGAATTTCAACAATCATTCATGAACATTTTCCACTCCAAGATCAGGCTTTTGAACATTTAATGGTGAAAACAAATCTCTGAAAATGGACACTCAAAAAATGCATGATAAAAATGCTCAATTCTTTGCTTATACATAACACGCTCTAAAGGCATTTGAAACCTCTATTACTCAATTTAATTCTTAAAGTCACAATGTCTTTACAAAGTCTCCAAATAAAGTGAATAATCTTTGATGGCAAATGTAACTTTCATAATATGCTACATCCCTCACTCACTCTATCCACTCCCTCACCCTTAAGAACTTATTTAATAAGTCTATAATTTGACTTCCAAGAATAAATACCTTTTTTAGTATAGTTCCATATAAGACAGTTAGGTTTATTCCTATTAGCAATAGACATATCACAAATATTGTTTGCATCATTTTCAGAAAAAATGCCTTGAAGTAAATCACCATCCCAATCCGTTCCATCCTCTCTAAAGAGATCACTCACCTTCCAATTCTCATACCCCACAAACATCTCATTTTGAACTCTATTTTTGTTATTACCCTTACCCATGTCTCATTTCATATATTAACACTCTCCCCATTCCCAACCGTCCACTAAGACCGACATTCTTAGCCATCCAAATACTTCTTCAAATATATCTTGGATTAGATCATAAGAATGTGTTTGAAGATCAATATATAATTTTTTTAAAAAAGTTCAATTACCCATCTCATAAAATATAGTATATTACGAAGTGTGAAAACCTTTAAAGAAAATATATTTTTCTTGGATAAGGACTCATTATGATGATACCTAAACCTATTTATGGGCTCAAATATTCATACAACCATCTAAACTTATTAAAAAAATCAACTTTAGATATCGATATTTAAATATAAACTTGATTTGAAAGTTTAAATTTTTTATGATGGACTTGGATTAGTTTTGTCAAATCGAGCATGACTCGATCTGAATTCATTATGTTAAGACCAAATATCAAATATTCCATATAATGTTTCAGACTTCATTACCTAATTGATTAGTTCTAACATTCTAGTTGGGATTAAACCAATCATTATTATTCAACTCAATTTATCATATCATTCAACTCCCAAATCAAATGGCTTCCAACCATATCAATTTAAAATTCTAATATGGTATCAAAGTAAGTTGGCTCGGTTACATTCAATCACTTGGGATCCCTCTCAATGTTCAATCCTAGTGGTTGCATTCAAAATAAATTAATTTCAATTTCAAAGGGAAGAATCTAATTTCAAGTGGTCAAGTGGTTAATCGACGTCAAAAATTCAAATCCCGACAATCACTTAGAGTAGAGTGTTAAGATCAAAATCAAATATTTTACATTGAAAAATTATAATCTAAAATCAAATGGTCTCTAATCATATAAATTCAAAATTCTAACACATTAAAAGCTCATATTTTTTACGGGAGAGCTTGGATTATCCAAGCTCCACCTAACCATGTATGCTCACTAATTACAATATTTTTTTCCTTTAAAATGTTGTTTTTTTAATTTTTTTTATTGGAGAGGAAGAATTGAACATGTGGAATTGCTTATATATTAAATCAAATGAGATTATATTGCCTTAAGTTTTTAGTTTTAGAATTGAAAACTTGAATTATATTGTTAGTTGATGTATTTTAAATCAAATAAGATTATAATGCCTTAAGTTTTAGTTTTAGAATTGATAAATTGAATTATATTATACTGTTAGTTGATGTATCTGATTTAAAAAAGAAAAAAATATATAAATTATTATTTGTTACGAAGGAATTTGATGATGAATTTCGTAAAATTCATAAATTTCAAATTTGTTTGCTGCTTGTTAGAAAAATTAGAGTTGATTTCAAATTCATAGATTTATAACATCTTTTAAAATCTTCAAAAATGAGAGATTTGAAATCTCAAATATAACATGGGCTTTTAATTCCATTGATTTGTTCAAATCTATGAATTTTAACAAAATTTATGAACTTCAAATCTCTCATCTCAAAATGAAATTTTTATTTTTTTTTAGGTTGTGCCAAGGTTAAACGGACTTAAATTTTAATATTTTGAACTTGAACTTATAAAATATTGATAAAATAACTTGATTAAGACAAGTTCAAGTTTAATTTTTTTTTTTTAAATTCAAGTTTAATTAACCCACCCAAATCAAATAAAATTTGTGAAATATACAAATATAATAGTAATTTAATAATATATGGACCTTTTAAAAAGAAAAATTCTAAGAGGTATAAAGAATATTACAATTCAAATAGAGAAAAAGGAGTTACATATATTTTAAATAAAAAATATATTGATATCTTTTTACAGAGTAAAAAGAATAAAATAGTCACAAATCTTAAAAAAATTAACTTTTTATTTGTTAAATGTATAAAATTAGGTTATGCACTTGGTATAGATAAATTTTTTTCCTTTTCTAGATATGAAAACAAAATCTAATGCGATGTTTGGTTTGATTGAAAAAAAAATGGAAGGATAGATGATAAAAAAAAATTAAGAAATGAAGAGAGCAAAGATGAATTATTATAAATCTTTTGTGTTGTTTGATTGAGAGTTAAAAGATAAATAGTTCAATATGCAAACCATAACAATTTAGGTGGCATGTGGTAAAACTAAAAATTAATCGTTTAATTAAATAAATGATATACATTTTAAATTATAAAAATATTTAAAAATATGATAACTTATTGTATGAACGCGATGTAGCGACCCGCGCATCATCCCCGATAGATCTCGTTCTAATTCTAAACTAAAGGACTTGACCGAACAACCATTACCTATGATCCACCAGATCCTTGTAAAACAAACTTCCCAATACTACAAATTCCCTTCCATAGAGGCGATGCATAAGTTGAAGCAGAAATTTGAGGTAATTTAGTACTCCTTTACATACTTTGACCGTAAAACTCTCACCCGATTTAAAGATGATCCCCCATCCCATTTTCATAAACAAGACCTCATTGATCTGTCTCAACTTTCGAATACCTAATCAAACATTACATTTCATAAATTTAAATTAAAAATTTGAACTTATTATTTTAAATGTTTTTAACTTAATTTAAAATTTGGAGTCAAAATTATAAAATTAACTTAAAATAATCAAGTGTTAAATGAAATTAAGTTAAATTATCAAACACCATCTTAATTTATCAAAAATTTAAATTAATTTATCAAATGTGTAGAAGAATGAATATATTTATTATTTTTTTTTACTTTTATTTTCAATAAGAAAAATATATTTAATAAGAAAAATATATTTTTCTTTCATTTTTATCATTTTATTCATTCTTTCACCTTTTTTTTTTCTTTTGAACAAATGCGTGGTAAAATTAAAATAAAGTTTAATTATAATTTTAATGTCTAAACTTTTTAGGATTTTCTAATGTGATATTTCAATTTTTTTTTATTCATGTTAGTGTCTTAACTTTGAAAAAGATTATCAATTCAGTACTTTTAATCAATTTAGAGGTCATGCCATAAAAAATTTAGTCTTAATTTTAAGATTAACCCTCTTAAACACAATTAATTAAATAATTAAAATTAAATTTATAAATTAAATATTTTAATTATCTAAAACACAAAATTAAACCCCCTACTTCGATTAAAATACAGAACATTACAAAAAAAAAGGTTTTTACTGATTTTTACAAAAGAATCCAACTTTTAACTATATACCAAAGAGTAATTAAGCATATAACAAAAAATAAATCAAAATTGAAAATATAAATATTGAAACATTTATTACTTTTGAGAAATTAACAAGTTTCCAAACAACTGGAAATAGATAAAATAAAATTTTTACAATAGAAACACTTTGTTCTCACACATTATTAAAATTTATAAGATTTATAGGGTGGATAAAACTAGAGATTTATCTTTTGTAAAACTATGATGATGATGTAAAATTAAGATTGGCAAAAAATGAAAATAAATGAAAAAAAAATCCCTCATGCCCCTTGAAAAATCTCTCCCAAAGAGATGTCATTGGCAACAACCCTTTGCCAAGAACATGAATGCAATCTTTGAAATTATTCTAAATAATTAAAATGTTTAATTTATTATTTTATTTTTAATTATTATTTAATTATATTTGAGATGAGTAATTATGAAAATAAAACTAAATTTTAGATATTGTGACTATTAAATTGATCAGAAACACTAAATTGATAATTTTTTTAAAAATTAAGATATCAGTCTGAAAAAAAAAATTATTGAGATGTCATATTAGTAACTTTTAAAAAGTTTAAACATTAAAATTATAATTAAATCTTAAAATAAAAATCTATTTCCACTCAATTTTGTTGGTAAAATTATTTTGGCAAAAAAAAAATTATTATGATAAAAGTGTTTAGGGTTTTGGTACTTTAATAAACATTTATACAAAAAATAGATTTATAGTAATTTCTAAAAAAAAAATAAATTGCATCTTCCAAGATTTAATAATAAAAACATATTGGGTGAAAACAAAAATTTCCCACAAACTGAGGGTAAAAAAATTTCAGTTTTCTCCCGTTCTCAGCTTCTCCCTCACTCACTCAAAATTTTTCACTCTCTTCCCTCTGCTCTTTCCCTCCTCTCTCTCTCTCTCTCTCTCCATCATTTTCCTTTTCTTTTTTCTAAAAGTCAGTAAACAAACAGACACACATTCAACTCAGACACACCCCAAGTGAGTCAACTTCTTCTCTTTCTCTCCTTTCTACCTTTTCCATTTCACATTTGTTAGGGTTTGTGATCTATTTTGTCAATTGCTCTTCTTTTGTCATACATTTTAGCCTGCATGCCTTGATATTTAACTTGTGAGTATATTTCCGTTTCTAGGGTTTTTATTTTGCGTATTTCGGATCATTTTTTGGTAAAATAATTATGGGTTTTCTGTTTCCAGTGTTTTTCTTGTGCTCTGTTTTTGTTATAGGAAGGGTTGTTTGGTTTGTTATAGAGCGTTGTTTTTTAATTTCATTTTTCTATTGCTTTACATTTTTTTTATTACTTTGTTAATTTTAGTTTTGCTTGACTCAGCTTTATGTGTTTGTGTATAGGCTTAATTACAGAATGGAAAATTTAGAAATAGATATTCAATTTACTTGAGAATGTTTTATGCTGAGATGGCTTGATGAATTTTTCTGTGATTTCACATAAGTTTGTTTATAGTTTCTAGAATTTTTCACATTTCAACTTTTCTTTTATTTTTTTTCGCAACAAGTCTCTAAATTTAGTGTGGCGTAAATGAGGATGCTAAGATTTATATGCGGCAATACTAAAATGGATAGAGTCTGTAATGAGTATACCAATGATAAAGTCAGAGTTGCTTCTATAGAAGACAAGTTGAGAGAATGGAGACTGAGATGATTCAGGTATGTGCAGCGTATACCTTTAGATACACCGGTTAGAAAATTAGAGCACCTTAGAGTAGATGTGGTTAAAAAAAGAAGGGGTAGAACTAAGCTAATTTAGAGGAGAGTCATTCAACATGATCTTGAGTTCTTAAACACTTTTGATAATATGGTTCATGATCACCCCGAGTGGAGAAAGCGAATCTATATAGCCGACCCCAATTAACTTAGGAATAAGGCTTTGTTGAGTTGAGTATGTATTGATTATTGAAGTTGGTGAATTTTTTTTAGGTGTCAAGCATTGTTCTGGAAAAGTGAGACTGCAGCTTGCCTGGAGGGGGGAAATTGTTCCATTGTGAAAGGTAAGGACTTACTATCTCATTTATTTCATGTTTGAATAATTTGATTTTGTTGTTTGAATGGTAATTGAATTGTTGTTTTCTTATGCATTGTTGACAAATACATAGTGGAAATATTTGGGATAAAGTTTTCTTATGTTGATGCAGTGTGAAGGTTTTGGATGGTTGTTGGAATCTGGAAAGACTGGGCATGAGCATTTGTCTGCCATTTTAGCTTTACACACCATAGGCAAGTGCATCTGATTGGATATTCTTGGGGTACAGTTGAGTATGGAATGCAACAAAGATGAGGCTGTCAGAGCAAAAGGAATTGCAGAAGCGAAAATGAAAAATGGGGATTTTGTTGGGGCACGACGGATTGGACTGAGGGCACGCAACCTGTATCCTGACCTTGATAACATTTCCCAATTATTAATGGTCTGTGAGGTTCATTGTTCTGCACAAAATAAGCTAAATGGGTCTGAAATGGATTGGTATGGAATTCTTCAAATTGAGCAATTCTCAGATGAGTCTGTTGTCAAGAAGCAATACAGAAAGCTTGCGCTCTCACTTCATCCAGACAAGAATAAGTTTGCTGGTTCAGAAGCTGCATTCAAGTTGATTGGTGAAGCCAATAGGGTGCTTACAGATCCAGTCAAACGCTCTGTGTATGACGCGAAGTGTAGAGGGACGGTGAGACAAGTTGGGCCTAAGTTGACACCTGATTGTTCAAATAGGGGCTCTTTTGCTATGAAACAGAATGGGGCAGCCAACAAGTTTCCTAGCGGTCCTCAGTCTCAGCACGCGAGCTCACATGGTCATCAGCAGCCACAACAGCGAACTTTCTGGACGTCCTGCCACTCTTGTAACATGAGGTATGAATACATGGCAGAACATCTAAATCAAACATTGCGTTGTCAAAATTGTCATCAGACTTTTACTGCACATGATTTGGGTTTTCCAACTGCGAGTTGGTTCTTCAATGAGAAAAGAGTTCCAAATCAGGGCGGTCCTGCTAAAGTCATGCTACAAAAGAATGCTGGAAAGCCTTCTGGTACAAGTTTTCCACATAGGTTTTCAGGATCAGTTCCAGTTCCGAATACAGGGAACACTGTGAATGTTGGTGGTTGTTCTAAACCCAAAGAGGTGAAGGTAGAAAATATTACTGAAATCAACAGGGGATCTAAGCCACAAGACAAAATGAATGGGCATGTGGGTTTCGGAGCTGGGAAGGGAGCTTTTGCAACGTCGATGCCTGGTGCAATGAAACCCAAGGAGTCTGGACTTTCAAGAAGTTCTAGTAGCAAGAGAGACAGGAAGTCAGTAGAGGAATCCAATGATCATTTTGACAAAGGCAGCAGCGGTGGGAGTGAAGACAACATGGTTACCAAGGAAATTGGTGGCAATCTTTCTGCTCAGAATTCTAAACGCAGTGATAGCTATCAATCTAGGAGATCTTCAAGGCAGAAGCTGCATGCATCTTACAATGAAAATGTAAGCGATGATGATTTTGTTGCCCCTCCTCCAAAAAGATCCCGGGGGAGCAGTATGGCTGATGTAGAAATTAAAAAGTCAACTGCAGATGGTAATTTGCCGAAAGGAGATATTTCAGCTGGTTCCTCTGCTGCTTCCTTGAATAGAAACAATAAAGAGGCCAAACAAAAAGCAAAATCCAGTCTTGGAGAAAAATCATCAAATAAAAAAAGCAAAATTGGAGATTTTATTGGAACAGTTAAGTCAATTTCAAAAAATGCACTAAAATCAGATATCTATATGTGCCCTGATGCAAACTTCACTAATTTTGAGAATGTTAGGGCGGAAGACTCTTTTGCTGTTAATCAAGTATGGGCTATATATGATTCACTTGATGGTATGCCAAGATTTTATGCGCTGGTCAAGAAGGTGTATACTTCTGGGTTCAAGCTGGCGATAACATGGCTGGAGACAAGCTCAGGTAATGAAGCTGAGAAATGTTGGTGTGATGCAGATTTGCCTGTTGGTTGTGGCATGTACAAGATTGGGAAAAGTAAAACTGTAGATCGTAAAATGTTCTCTCATCTAATGTGTATGAATGCTGAAAGCAACGGCACTTACCTGATATATCCTAGGAAGGGGGAAACTTGGGCTCTGTTTAAGGATTGGGACATTAATTGGAGTTTTGATCCAAAAAAGCATCAACCTCCTTTCCAATTTGAGTTTGTGGAGGTCTTGACAGAATTTATACCGGATATTGGTATTGGTGTTGCTTATTTGGGTAAGGTGAAAGGATTTGTTAGTGTTTTTCATCGAGTAGACTGCGATAATGTGCTCTCATTTTGCATACGACCTGGTGAACTTTACAGATTTTCTCACCGAATTCCCTCAGTTAAAATGACTGGCCAGGAAGGAGAAGGTGTACCTGCAGGGTCTTTTGAACTTGATACTGCTGCGCTGCCTGATAGCCTTCTTGATCTTGGTGATGAGGTTGGAAAGGAGAAGTTGGATGCTGAAGCTGTTAGTTCATATTCAACGGTACCCAAATATAAATTGGAACCTGTGAAAGGCTCCGAGAACATCTGCAGTCCTAAGAATTTCAACACTGGTCCTGAAGTAGGGACTTCAGCTCTTAGAAAATCTCTTAGATCTTCAAAAGAATCAACTGGGATGTGGAGTGATGGCAGTCAAGTCAATGCAGGTCAGCAAGCTAAAGAGGAGAAGGGCTTTGAGAAGAATTGCAGTCCAAAGTATTTCAACCCTGGTCCTGAAGGAGGGACTTCAGCTCTTAGAAGATCTCTTAGATCGTTAAAGGAATCAACTGGTACGTGCAGTGATGGCATCCAAGTCAATGCTGATCAGCAAGCTAAAGCAGAGAAGGACTCTGAGAAGAATTTCAATACTGGTCCCGAAGAAGGGATTTCAGCTTTTAAAAAATCTCTTAGATCTTTAAAGGAATCAACTGGTACGTGCAGTGATGGCAAGCAAGTCGATGCAGATCAGCAAGCCAAAGCAGAGAAGGTCTGCACTCCTAAGAAATTCAACGCTGGTCCCGAAGAAGAAACTTCAGCTCTTAGAAGATCTCTTAGATTTTCAAAAGAATCAGCTGGGATGTGCAGTGATGGCAATCAAGCTGATGCAGGTCAGCAAGCTAAAGAAGAGAAGGGCTCGGAGAAGAAAAGCAGTCATTTCAACACTGGTCTTGAAGAAGGGACATCGTTTCGTAGAAGATCTGTTAGGTCTTCAAAAGAACCAACTGGGACATGCAGTGATGGCAATCAAGTTGATGCAGGTCAGCCAGCAAAAGAAGAGGATGTTAACAAAGTTCTATCCCATGAACAGGAACGAATTTATACTTCTTTTCAGGCTAGTCAGAACATCACAGCCAATAAAAAGCAGGAGAAGAGAAAGCCTGCCGCAGATCCCTTGGCACCTAGACGATCTCCAAGAGACTCGAGCAAGAGAAATAATCAAGTTCATTCAAGTCAGTCTACAACACAAGACACAAACAAGCATCTTGCAGCAAATGCAAATGGACATGGCAAACCTGGTGGTTCCTTGTGTCAAGCTGATGATAAAATGCATTTAGATGGGAAGGGCGTAAGTTTAACCAGGTGCGAGGAAGGCCAAAAGTCCTCAGGTCGTAAAGTTATAGAAGTAGAGAGGTATGATTTCAAGAAAGACAAGTCCATGGATAAATTTCAGGTGAACCAAATATGGGCATTGCTTGATAAGGAAGGGTTACCCAGGAATTATGCTCAAGTTAAGAACATTGAATCTACTGCCAATGGTTTCAGATTGCACGTGGTAATGCTTGAATCCTGCTCACTCCAAAAAGACCAGCAGCAGCCTGTTGCATGTGGGACTTTCAAAGCTAAATATAAAACTATTGTGTTTTCTGTTGCTGGATTTTCTCATAGGGTGAAAGAAAAACAAGTGGGGAAGAATATATATAAAATTTGCCCCAGAAAAGGTGAAATATGGGCGGTATATAAGAGCTGGAATGCTGAATTGATGAGTCCAGTCAAGAGCACAGATGAATGTGACATTGTTGAAGTGTTAGAAGATAGTGACAGCAGCGTGAAAGTTGTAGTTTTGAACCGTGTGGAAGGATCTGAATATTTTTACATGGCTCCAAAAAGATCAAAGAGAGGTTTTATGGAGATACCGCGAGCTGAGTTGGCTAGGTTTTCTCATCAGTGTTTAGCTTCCCAGCATGCAGGAGAGAAAGATAGTAGTCTGCAAGGCTCTTGGGAGCTTGATCCTTCATCAGTTCCCGGTTCTGTAATTTTAGTAGAGTAGAGGGTATAGCATGCATTGCGTGCTATCCTAGTTTTTGCCCTTAGTTTAACAAAGGGCTGCTATCATCAGATTGTTCCATGTGAAAAGTCAGATGTAGTTGAAACTTTAACTATATGGGTTTTTAAGAGTTTGTTTGCATATCTGTTTTGTGGCTTTTTTGGATGATGAACTAGTTGTTACTATTTTTTTGGGATGTTTAACCTCAAAACAACTGCTCGGAATTCTATGCTCAAACCTTCAAACATGTAAGCAAATATGTTGTGCCCCGATGAGTGTGGTTTCACAGTAAATAGTTAATATGTATAGCTACATGGTTCATGTTCGAACTTTGGGAAGATAGGAGGTAAAAAATTGATTTAGACATTTGTTCATCATTCTACCTTTTTGAAAAAAAAAAAATGTAAGCAAATATGTTGTCATGATGCCAAAAATTTTAGCTGTGTTTCAGGATTATTATAATTGGTCTTGTTTTTTGGGTTTTCTCCAGTGTCAAAATGTAGAAGTAGGTGGGCACATTCTAAGTTCTAACTACAAAAAGTACTAACAGTCTTAATATTTAATATAGACCAGAGAACAAACATGAAATGAGATGAGAAGCAAGCAGATTTTGAAAACAAAGCAGCAGCAGCAGGAGCAGTAGTTATAGAATTAAAGACATTGTGTATAGTTTGTTGCTTTGTGGCTGTCTGATTATTGATTGATTCTTTGTTGAATTTGCACTAGCTGCTTTTGTGTGTGTGGGTGTGGCAATAAAATCTATGGTTATATTTCTTGTTCAATAGACGCTTTCTTTTAACTTGCCATTTGTATTTTGCAAATTTAACTTACGGATTATTCAAAGTGTTTCTTTTAACTTTCCATTTGTTGTTTTGTATTTTGCCATTTGTGTTTGAGCATTTAAATATGAAGAGTTGCAGTGTATTTATGAGTGTGCTTGAAGGCATTTGGTGGCGGGGCATTTGATTCCAGCAGGTGTTGTTCTATATTTAATTAAAACTATATGTAGATTATATTCGAGTTTGGCTCATTAAAATTTCGTTTATAGATTATATTCGAGCTCAAATCATCACAAAATTTTCATTGAACTATAATTAACTCATTTTAAAACTCACTTATAATTTTTTAAATATTTAATTTATTAAAATTTTTATTTTTAATAAAATAATTATAAAAAACTATTCTAAACTAACATAAACATGAAAATATAGTTCATTAGTTAAACAATCAATAATAAATCTAACATTATACAGATTATAAATTATTTACTAATTAAAAAATATTTTAAAATTATAATATTTGATTATATAAATAATGTACTTGGTTATTCTATAAAATAATTTTAAACATTCCATCCATATTTTATTTTTGGAGTTGATTAATCCGTTCCTAGAAAAATTAACTAATGCAAGCAAATATTCTTATACTCTATTTTCTCTATCTTAAAAAAATAATATTTAATAAAAATAAAATTTAATTAGTAAAAATCAATTATAATTAATAAAAAATAATAAAAATCAGTTTTAATCAATAAAAAATAATTTAATAATTTATATTTTTTAATATAAAATTTAATAATTTATGTTAATAATTATATTATTAAAATATCAATAAATATGTAAACTAAATTATTAATAATAAAAATATTATTATCATCATTATTAGTTATTTAACTCATTTAATACATAAATTTTGCCTTGAAATTTTATATGTAATTATTTACAATTTTTTTCTCTTTTACGAATTTCAGTTAATCCATATTTTATATTTTTGTTTAACTATAAGGAAATACTATATTTCATGCACTTCTACTAATTTATACTCCATTGTTTTAAAATAAAAATTTACAATTCTCTTATTTTCATTTATGGGTCGTCATAGACATAACTAAGGGTGTTTAGTAGAGGCTATTGTCACATCAAAATCTTCCCATTTACATGTAATAATATAAGTTGTTTCTATAAAAATTGTAACCATTCAACTTTTTTTTGCAGATAGCCACATTACTCAACTACCACATCGTCCTAGATAATTCATAATTCTTGCTACGCCATTGTGGATTGCTTATTATTATTATTATTATTATTATTATTTGAGATCTAATGTTACAAATGGTTAAAAACAATTTTTTGTCTTAAAATTAATTCAGGGAAAATGAGATAAAGAAAAACTTTGATTTATTAATATTTTTTTTGCCAAATAATTTTTTTTAAAAGTCTGTTATAAATGTTTAAAAATCAATTTTAGATTCTTTTTAGCACAACTAGCTGAAAAACTAATTAAAAATTGAACTCAAAGTTTAAAACTCTTAAGTTAACTGATTAAAATAATAATTTTTAACAAAATTAACTGAAATATATAAAATGAAATAAAAGAAGATATTTTATTAATGATATATATAGAAGTATATTATTTTTTCAAACAGATAAAATAAAAAAAATAAATATATAATTTAAATTTTCAAATGTCGGGTATTTTTTAAAATCAAAGCTAAAATTTTATAATATGTATTTTTTTGCCAAATAATTTTATTAAGATTTATTATTTACTAAAAGAAAACTATTTTTAATAGTGTTAAAGGATGATAAGTTAAAGCATGTAAATTCCTTTATGCGTGTTCCTTTTATGGTTCTGCTCTGAGTTTAGTTAGATTTTTTTCCTATGAATCCATTCTCAAATAAAAGTTTTTACGTGAATATTTTAAAAATTAATTTATAAAAAAATATTTTAAATTATAATATAAAATATATATAATATATTTATTTTAAAAATATTTTTATATAATTATTTTTTTATAATTTTTTATTTATATATTTTAAAAATAATTAAAAGTGAAATATTGTAATCAATAAGAAAAATGAGAATATTTCATAAGATCTTCATTTCAATAAATTCAATTTTTCCTCTGCAATCAAATTAAAATTACCCTCAGATTTTCTCTTACCCCCTCTCTCTCTCTCTAGGTTTTATTTCGCTCCCACAGTACCTTTTCACACGAACCCGAAATCACTCTAATTTGAGTGCAGCTTTCGATCCCAGAGCTGGGAATTCTTCATGAATCTGTTTGTTTCCCAAGAAAACGTAACTAACGAGGAAGAAATTGAGGTAATTTGCTTTTTCGATATCGCGATTTATTATTTGGGTTTTCAAGACATATTTCGATAATGTTAGATATATTACTTACTGAACTTGTAATTTAATTGAATTCGATGTCTTTGATATCGTTTTTATGGTTTAGGTTGAACTTGGTCTAGAAATTTGATTGAGATAACAGCAGATTTGCTCTTCAATTTTTTACCTTCCTAGTTGTTTAATTCAATGTGTAAGTAGTATTTTTGTTGCTTTCAATTGAACTCTTTTTTGTTCGTTTTGAGTGAATTAAATGGTTCTCACTCCACAATTACGTTTTTATTCTATCTGAAACTCTTTGGGAACTTAAACTGAAATTTCTTTTGGGATGACGATTGTTATATCAGGCTTTTTGCTTTGCAATTTAATGGGATTTCTTAAGCTGCAACTTGCATGCATTGATGATTTATGACCTGTAAAGAATCTGAAGTTGACTGTTTTTGAGTTTAGGGAGATTAGGATGATTTAGCTGGACTAGTTTTCATTGCTGCCTGGGGAAACTTATGTAATATGTAGAATGAATGATCAGAAGTTTTAGATGCTTTAGTTCTTAAAATTTAGAAGAGGAATGCAAAGAAAAAACTTATTGATCATGGTGTGGTTACTTTTTCAATTACTAGAA
>CAOJBK011380542.1:0-13925 GCA_948294925.1 Codiaeum variegatum | reverse complement strand
AATACTAACAAAAGAGGATGTCCTAGGTGGTGGACCAATCAACGCCTGCCACATCGCCCCTAGTACAACTCCATCTGATCTAATGGTACCCTTGCTCACTAAGGAATCATCACAGCCGTCTGATCCAAGATGGATCTGTACCAGAGATCCCTATATAAGGCCCTCCATGCTCAAGACTCGGATATATTTTGGAACTTCTTCTTCTTATTTTCTCTTAACTCTTAGACACCACACTTGAGGGCTTCTCTTAGCAACTAAGAGCTAATTTGATCGTCGGAGGACCATTGCCAGACTATTAGCGTGACCCTCTAATGAGCTTTCTGTGATTGTAGGCCAGGAAATATCGAGCTCATTGCAGTTGGATCAAACCTGCCTTGAAGATTCATTGTTGTTGATTGGGTTGACACCCATCAAAAATTAATTGTGAAATTCTTTTATTTCCTTTATTTTTTTCCCTTAAGAAAATTGTTTTATAATTAATACAATTCTTATTTAGAAATCTACTAATAGTTTAATGAGAATTAGTTATTAAATTTGTATTCTTAAACAATTAAACTTTGGATTCTTGGTTAGAAATTCTCAAGTTGCTAATTCATGTAGGTTTGTTGTGTCATGATTATCATATAAGCTATATATTATACATTTTAATTATGGAAGATTAAGTTTAATAGTACATTTTAATTATGACAGAAGTTGTTATAATTATTTCGCAAAGTTTATCATGGTGAGAGACTGGGAAATGGTTGAAATTTTAATAACCTGCATTTTTTGGACAAAAAAAAAATGATAACTTACATATTATTTTTGAAGTTTCAGTGTAGATGCCATCATTTTGTT
The DNA here is from genome assembly GCA_948294925.1 of Codiaeum variegatum. Taxonomy (NCBI): domain Eukaryota; kingdom Viridiplantae; phylum Streptophyta; class Magnoliopsida; order Malpighiales; family Euphorbiaceae; genus Codiaeum; species Codiaeum variegatum. Next base: position 13,088 of record CAOJBK011380542.1, on the reverse strand, counting down.
AAGGTCAGTTGTGTTTTGGGGTGCTCGCAGGTCTGAGTTTTGACTTCCGTAGCCTGCGTTTTGGCTATTTTCTGGGTTTGCATTTTTTGCTCAAAGAGTTTTTATTTTATTTTATTTTGCTCTGGACTGCTGTTATATAAACTTATCTGTGGGAACTTGACTAGTTACCTGTGATTTTATTCCCCTTCTGTATACAATTTCTAATGAACGTGAAGGACTCGGACTTCATAGCATGGAACTAAGGGCATTTGGTTTGTTTTGTGGCTGGTATATATGTTTTCAACAATATGATTTTGAGAGATGGTTGTTCTTCCTGATTCTGGCTGCTAGTCCGCTATTTTTGCTGCTGTGTCCGTTATGCCTGTTGTGTATGTACTCAACAGTTTTGGCTTTGAGTTTTTGGTTGTATTATTTATTTTTTTCTATCTCTGGTCTGCTGTCTCTATTTTCCATAGTCCATTTACTACTAATTTTCTGGTTGTTGGTCATCTATTACTGGTTGTTTTCACTCTGCTGGTCTTACTCCTCTTCTGTGAGCAGTCCAGCAGTGTGTTTAGTATGTAACTTTGCTCCTCCTTAATCAGTGAACTTATCTTTAATAAAAAAAAATATAATTTTGTTGTTTGGATGACGTGATTCTTTAAATTATATATGCACTGTTTATTTAACGTGAAATCTTGCTATATTTTGAAGATACATAATTCAATTAAAAAATTAAAGACACAACCAACATTTATTTTATTGAAATTTCTAATTATTTTCTTTTGTTTCATTTTCTTATCTTGTCAATGCAATGTACCACCACACTTCCCATTATTAATAACATTAGTTTTCATTCGTAACTCATTTAGATGTTAGTTCATTTTATTTTGGCTTATTAATGGGGTAGATTAATAATGCTTTTTATTTTTTAAGAATCATTTATTTAGAATTTGTTGAGCAATTGGATTTTTCACTAAGACAATGTACCATCTTAGTAAAAGTCTTATCAAGTGTTCCTTTATATGCTTGTACATATTTGCAATTCCATGAGAGTTCATTTTTTCAAAATCAGTTTTTATTTCTGATTTTGATTCTCTCAATTTTCTTTTATCGTAATATTTTGTTATTTTATACTAATACTATTGATATTGTATTTTAATCAACAATTTATTAAAATTTCAAAATATTTAGAAAAAAAAAAATAAAAGTACATATTGCTCAATGATTATTCGTTTATGTGAAAAATTGAGCTCACGCATTCATTTGAAATCAATGATCCTAATATATCGATTTTCACATAAACGAATAATCATTGAGCAATATGTAAATAAAGACCCATTTTAAGATTGAATTTTCAAAATTTTTTCTTCTGGAAGGACATTAAGCCATTATTAGTCGACCAAAGGTTAAAGTGAAGAAGAATCTCTCAAGAAGAATATATCAAACTAGAGCTAAAACTAAGATCAATATGGAAAATCAAGAACAAGCAGATGCTCTGAAGAATCAAGTGGCAGAACTATATGGACAATTAGTTGAGCTCAATCGTATGATGATCGAAATAACCCTTAGTTGTGATAACCCTCCTCCACCCCCTCTTCCAAATACTAGTACCCATGGGATTCTTCCTCCTATTTCTTCTACCTATCTTACTCCATTTCATAACATTGAACATGGAAAGACCCTCTGGAATTGCCAATGCCACCTTAGCTCCTTTCAATCCATATACTACTTCCCTTACAATTGAGAACCTGCAAACTTCACAAATTCCAAAAGCCATGCCCATAGTAACTTAGACTTACTTGCCCTTATCTTTTCATCCTCATATGCCCTAAGGTACCATTCAAACCTCTCTAATGTTGTCACAAATGTTGTATGGGATGCTTAGAAGTAAAGAAACCAAAGATAGTGGGAAATTATCAGCATTAGAGGAAATATTAAGAGCCATTGAAGGTTTAGACTCATATGGACCTAAGGATGTTTCATCTTTTCAGCTCATACAAGATGTAGTTGTCCCTAAGAAGTTCAAGCTCCCTGAGTTTGAAAAGTATTCTGGCTCATCTAATCCTAAGCATCACTTAGCCAACTATGTGTCCAAAACACTCATAGTCACTGATGGTGAGAAGTTATTTGCACACTTCTTCATCGAGAGCCTTACTGGACCAGCGGTCAGATGGTATACCCAATTGGAAAAGGCTAAGATTCATAGCTGGAAGGACTAGACTGACCTTTACTTAAAATATTATAGATTTAACATTGACTCTGCTCTAAGCTGAAAGGACTTATAAAACATAAGCATAAAGGAGAATGAGTCATTTAAAGACTATACTCAAGATGGAGGGAAAAGGCAGCTGAGGTACACCCTCTAGTCACTGGTTTGCAGTCTTTTCTTGGAAACTTTGAAGGATCCTTTCCATTCATTTCTAATTAATAGTACTACTGTGAACCCATATTTTTACATCATCAGATCTAGCTCATCAATACAAGCCCATAGGTTTAGACTGTACTCAAATCGAACCTCAGATGGAGCCAAAAAACTCAAAAAACCAAATCGAAACAGGCTAGACCAAACCTAGAAAAATTGGGCCCATGCATTTGGGCCCAAACACATGCTGCTAAGCCCAAACACATGCATTTGGAGCCTTATACATGCATTAAGGCTCTCATGCATGCGTTTGGCTCCAAATGCACGTGTTTGGTCTCAGACGGACACGTTTTAGCAAAGATGCATGGGTCCCAATTTCCTGACTTTCCTGACACGGTTTTCTATAAATTTGACCTTGCGACACTCAGTTCGATATACAGTTTTACACACCCACATACATCAAAAATCTGCAGAAACACTTTCCTTAACTCTAAGATGTTCTGAAATTTAAACTGGATTCACTAGACAATTCAATTTCATTCAATATTCAAGGTGACATTCCTATACCGATTCAAGTCCAATTCTCAGATAGTCCCCTCCGAGCACAACGAAGACATAATTTGGGTTTGTCAAGCCATCCAATTCCACCGGTCCCGAAATCCCGTAAGCCAAAGGTAAAATTGGTACAATATTCGTTTTTCCTTGGTTTTGAATAAAGCTCTTAATTTGACCAAGCATTTTACATTATCAAAAACTCATTTTTTTTTGAAATGATTAAACAAAAGCCCTAAAAATGATTAGGCAATTTCACATAAATCAAAATCATTTTTAATCAAACACTGAATTAATTAATAGCCTTTTGGGTTAATTATTTTTAAATAAAAATGAATTAGTTTCTGAACAAATTAACCAACCCAACCACTTTTTTAAAACACAACTTCACCCTCTGCAAGAAGGGTAAATGATGTGGGATTTGATTCCCATTCAACGGGATATACCGGAACGCCTGTCCTAAAGGCTTCAACTCCAAAATATATTTTTTTCTTCTTTCCTTTTATTTCTTAATTTTATTTCATTTTCATTTTATTATTATTATTTGCTTGAGTTCATCCTAATCTAGTTTATTTGTTATTCGGCCGTGTTTTGTATTATTATTCCTTTGCCCAATTTTGTAATCATTTTGGAGAATCTGTGCCTTTTCCAGATCCATTCGAACTAGAGAACATTGTTATTTTTGGATGTATTTGTTTTTATTTTATTATTGCTTTTAATTTATTTATTTGAGGATGTGTGACTTCTTTAGAACCCTTCAGGGCTTAAGGATGAACCCCTATTTATTTTCCTATTTTTATTGCTTTCCATTCATGATATAATCCCTGCTCATGCATCATGTTTGCCATGTTGATAATTGTTCATTCATCTCGAAGTATGCCATGCATACATGAAAATTGATTTTAACCAAAACCATACATGTTTTTCTTAAGCCAAAATTGTTTAGATGTTGAAAAATCATTTTCTGAATGTTTTTATCAAATCACGAATCACCAAACCAAATTGTAGTTCGTGGGCTTGTCTTTTCCAAAAATTAATTGGGTAAAATATCAGATTTTCCTAAATGGAGTTAAATCAGTTTCTTAATCACCTAAGAAAATTTGTTTTTCTAAAGATTAAGTGGCAACTCAAACACCATCACACATGCATCCAACGAACACATGTGGAGTGTACCAAAGTGAGAACTGCCTAATCATGATGTCATGCACAATCTGACCCCACATGGTCGGTTTCCTTGAGCCATAAACTCAAAGGCATGTTGTCGGCCGCCCAGGGTTCGGACATGGCCTCACAGCTGGCGACTCCATTGGGGACGTTTGAAACTGACAAAAGTAAATGAATTACTTTTTGATAAAAATAATTTTGGCTTAAGAATATATGAAATTAGGTTTCATGCATCACTTCACATGCTCCCTTAATTTAGGAAAACTTGAATCAAAAGTAGCATTGAGTGAGCTTCCTTCCTTGGGACTGCTTTGTCGATAATGAAATCATCCAACTCCAAAGCGTATCTTCTGATCCTTTCGATTGGGATAACGAGTTTGCACATAGCTACTGAAGCCACGTGAATCTCCTTGATTCACATGTGATTATGTATATCACACCTCTAATTGCTAGGAACCTTTAAACCACCAAGCTCTTATGTAATGATTGGAGTAGACCCAAGGTCTCATGTACCATAAAAGTTCTGATTATAGCTGCCATTATGAAACCTTTTTCATTTATGCATACATACATAAATACATGCATCACTACATCAAAATGAAATTGGACTAAGTAAACTGTTCTAGAAAAGATCCCCAAAAAACTTATCTTTCCTTTTTTATAAAGACCTGCATGTTACTGGCCTAAATTTTTCAAAAGCTGATACCATACCTTTTCTTTCCAAAGGTTAACATGTCAAACACTGGAGACAATACCACCCTCAACCTTATTGCTGCTGATGCCTCTGCTCCACCAGCTAACATTGCCTCAATGCTAGCTGAAATCATAAGAAAACAAGATGAGTCTATCCAAAAATAATAAGAGATTGTGACCACCATGTTGCAAGCCCAAGAATAGACTATCATGGGCAAGGTCCGAGACATGATAACTTAGATGGGGATTCAGCCTAATAATCATGCATCCACTTCATCCAATGCTAGCATACAACCCATGACTGAAGCTGTGGTAATTTTGCCTCCACAAACTGACCATGAAACCACTACCCCAACTGCCTCTATTGCAGATCCTTTCCTAAAATAGGCCTAAAGTATCCATTTCTCAAGTCCATGGTTGAGAAATATGAGGAAATGCAGAAAACCCTCAACGCTCTTAAGAAAAAGGAGAATGTAATTGATGTGAAGGCCCTGAGTCCATTCCCCAACACCAGGCTTCCTCCTAAATTCAAGATGTCTGTATTTGAGAGGATTGATGGCACTTCTTTCCCTTCCACTCACTTGAGAATTTATAATGGCACACTGCGCCCTTTGGGCATTGAAGGCGTGCTCCTTGCTCAACTTTTCCAACAGTCACTTATTGGGGCGGCTTTAAGTTGGTTTGTACAATTAGAGGATTCTAAGAAATTGACATGGAAATCTATTTGTAATGAATTTGCAAAGTAGTATTTTTATAATGAAGAAATTGATATTGAGGGAAGAGATTTAGAAATAACTTAACAACTCCTAAAAGAAACATTTTTTTCTTTCATCATTAGGTGGAGGAAGAAAGCCTCCCGAATGGTAAACATGCCATCTGATTCTGAACAAATTGACATCATAGTCAAGAACCTATTACATGTGTATCGAGACAGATTGATGACATAATAGTTGCCAGACTTCAAAGCCTCAGTTAATGTTAGCACACAACTTAAAGATGGGGTTGACTTTGGCCTCATCAAGGGTGAGACCCAGGCCTTGTCCTCTCGCTTTAGAAAGGAGAATGTTACTCAAAAGAAAGGCAAATTCATTGCCAAATCCTCAACCTAAAATCTTTAACATGGTAGAAAGATGTGATTATCATTAAAGGCCTGGCTATAAGATAGACAATTGCAAGGCCCTCCGACATAAGATTCAAGATCTGATTGACATTAATGAGCTCCTCCTACCTACTTAGAACATCTGCACAAATCCTCTACCTGAACATAATGTAAATGCAATCTTGGTTGATTTCGATGAAGGGGATTCAACACATCTCATCTCTAACGCTAAACCTTTAAGCAATTTTCACTACATTAGAGAGGACCTACCTTCCTTAGGGATGTCCATCTCCCTAAATTGCTCACCTTTGGTTGGCCAACCTTCCTTAGAGAGGTCAATAATTATTGACTTAAGACACTTGGGAGATGAAATTGATGCTATAACCAAAAGTGGGAGAATAATACAAGCACCTGCTATTCCATAATCTACAAGCCAACCAGTAGCTTAAAATAAGGGAACTCCCAAACCTGAAGAGAACCCCTTGATCAAATAATTGAAAAAGACCCAAGAAAACATTTCCATATAGAGTCTACTCATGTCATCCTATCCTTACCTCCAAGATCTTTATAAGGTGCTGAGTTAATGTCAAGCTCCAGTCAATACATCTCTAGAAAATTTGGCCGCTTCCATTACAAGTTCCACTAAAGGGGCATCAATCTTCTTTACTGAAAATGAAATCTCGCCTGGGGGACCTCATAAGGATGCTCTTTATATCATAGTCATTACTAGAGAAAATGACTATCCCAATGATTTTGGTTGATAATTCCTCCACACTTAATATCTTCCCACTAAAGGTGGAGAGTTGCTTAGGATTGGGTGTTGATGCCTTCGCCCCTTTTGATCAAATTGTGAGTGCCTATGACAATTTAAAGAGAGAAGTTATGGGGGTGACAACTTTGACTGTTACCATGGGTCCAACTGATTTCAAAGTACCTTTCCAAGTTATTGATGTGCCTTCCTATTTCAATTTGCTATTGGAAAGACCTTGGATCCAGCAAGCGAAGGTTGTCCCTTCAACCCTACACCAAAGGGTCAAGTTCCCACTCAAGGGAAAAATAATGACTATCAAAGTAGACATGTCCAGAAAAATATGAGGTTTTAGACACTATGCCCATTTTGGAGATCCAACTTGAGTTGCTATCATATCCTTTATTTGGCTTCTCATTTGTCCAATTCATTGAGACTGTAAAGAATCTGAAGGAAGCAATCTCTCTATATTTAGATACTTAATGCAACCTGATGATAAGAAATATCATGAAAATATGACCTATTTTCCTAGTGTGAGCCTCGACAAGAATCAATAAATCATGAATTCCTTTGATGAGTATCCCTCTTCTATCCCACCTATCGGTTTGGGCTATAACCCTAATGATGATGAGATTGAAGAAACAAAAGCCTAAACAAGGGAAAGGTCTCTTATAGCTAGCAAAGGGGGAGATGTTAACTACCCCATAAGGCTTTATTTCAGAACTTTGAATGGATATTTTATCAAAAAGGGAGAGTTAGTTCCTTACTATGCTTTTCTCGAGCCTTGGATCTACCTTATGATTAGTGTAAGGGTTCTTGGCTTTAAGCTATTTTCTTATGTCAAGCTAACCATTGAAGATTTCCAGCCCATTCACTTTTGTGGACGATGATTGTGAGGAGAATATGGAAGCTAGCCTCTTAGGCGAAAAAGCTGTACTAATTGACAAGGAGGAAAAAGTTGACCTCTCTACCTTGATCAAGCCTATCATGTGAAAGCTCAACTATTGTACTTATGAAGTAAAAGTCATCGAGTCTGAATCTGAGTCAGATAATGAGTCTGAGTCCTCTTGTTCTAGTTCTTAATATGATGTAACTAGTCTACTCGGCTTTAATTATGAGATTTGATGTAACCATAGACCTTTCCCCAATTTCTATCAATAAAGTAACCAAGTTTTCTTGTTATGACCCTGATGAATCTTACCTTAGTCAATCGAAAAAAGAAAATAATAAAATAAATGAAATAAAAGATGTAGTTAAAGAGCCCATAAACACTGGCATTCATGACATGCCTAAAAATACATACATCAAATTTGTATGCTCAAACAAATGGGATACTGATTCTATCATCAAGAGATTCAAAATATGCTTTGCTTAGAAGCTCACCAATATGACCAAACTTGATCCGAACATCACCGTCCACAAGATTCTAACTTACTCAGACTTTAAGCCTGTCAAACACAAGCTCAGGCGTATGAAACTAGCATGGTCCATTCCGATCAATGAAGAAGTCTCTACGCAAGTCGTTCACCAGTTCATTGAACCAATCAACTACCTCGTCGTGGTTGGCAAACATTGTCCCAGTACTGAAGAAGGATGGGAAGGTCAGAATGTGTGACAACTATTAGGATCTAAATAAGGCATTCCCTAAGGATGATTTTCCTATGCATCACATTGACTTATTGGTAGAGACATTAGCTGGTTCAGAGAGGGTTTCCTTAACAGATCTAGCTGCCAGATACAATCAGATCTTGGTACACCCTCCAGATAAGGAGAAAAGAGATTTCATCATAGAATGGGGCACTTACTTCTATAGAGTAATGCCATTCGAACTAAAAAATGCTGGAGGCACCTACTGAAGAATGGCTACCACAATCTTTCATGACATGATGCATAAAGAAGTGAAGGTCTATGCCGACAGTATGGTCGTTAAAGGCATTACTACTGAGCAACACCTGCAAGCACTGGTGAAGTTCTTTCTTATACTTCAACAATATAATCTTAAAACTCAATTCCAACAAATGCATATTCAGAGTCTCATCTGGAGTGTTTCTTGGCCACATGGTCAACAAGAAAGGAATTAAGATCAACTTTGACAAATTTAAGGCAATCATTGGCATTCCACCTCCTAAACAGAAAAGAAGATAAGGGGGTTCCTAGGTCGCCTCTAATACATTAGTTGGTTCATCAACCAATTAGAACATACTTGTGGTCCTATATTTAAGCTATTGAAAAATAATTCTTCTAAGCAGTAGAATGAGGAATGTTAAGAGGCCTTTGAACAGATCAAGCAATATCTTTTGAATCTGCCAGTTCTGCAGTCTCCTAGGCCTAGTAAACCTTTACTGCTCTACTTGACTGTCACCGACGAAGCCATGGGTGCCATGCTAGCACAAAATGCACCAAACTCATACAAGGAAAATGTCATCTACTATTTGAGCAAGATAATGTTGGCACATGAGCTCAAATATATCTACATTGAAAAGCGTTTCCTGACTCTAGTATGTGTATGTCAAAAGCTAAGACATTATCTGGGGGAATACATCACAAATGTCCTCACTGACTAAAGTTTACTCAAGTATCACATAGAGAAGCCTATCCTTGATAGTAAAATGGTTAGATGGATAACAATCCTAGTAGCCTACAATCTCAAATATGTACAAAGAAAAGCCATCAAGGGTAGTGTCATTACTGACCAACTGGCCACTGACCCAACAGATGATCACTGGGAAAAACTTGAGTTTCACGATGAAGATTTTCTATTTCTCCAAAATGAAACATGGAAGCTATTCTTTGATGGAGTAGCCAATAATAAAGGACATGGTGCCGGGATGGTGTTCCTTACACATACCAGTGAAAGTTTACCTTTAGTAATCAAACAAGATTTTGAGGTAACAAACAATGAAGTAGAATACGAGGCGTGTGTCTTTGGATTAGAATCAGCCCTTCAGATTGGCATTAAAAACCTATAAGTGTAAAATGGAAAATCAAAGTGGAATGGTTGTTTCCTTACCATAAGAGACTCGAGTAGCTAGCAGTCAATTTTGATGCCTTGTCATTCCACTACTTGCCAAGAACTTAAAATAGGTTTGCTGGTGTGCTTGTGACTCTGGCATCCATGATAGAATATGTGATGGGTTCCTTATCCGTCCTACAATAAGAGTCAAATGTGAACAGAGTTTTCAATTCCACTGCCTGAGTATTCCAGATGCTGAAGAGAAGCCTTAGTACTGGGACATCTACATCTTCCTTATAAAAGGTGAATATCTTGAAGGGGCCTACAAATTAGAAAGGAGAATCATATGACAATTAGCCAATGGATGCATCCTAAGAGGTGACATTCGTTACAAGAAAACTCGGAATGACATCCACTTAAGTTGTGTCTCCGATAAAGAGGCCTGTAAAATCATGGAGGAGATCCATGGGGGACAGATGGCACCCATATAAATGGATGGGCTCTATCCTACAAGATTATAAACCAAGGCTACTATTGGCTCACCATGAATGGAGACTATTCAAGGTTTTCCCAGAGGTGTCCCAAATGTCAAGAATATGCTAAGCTTCAAAAGCATCCCCCTCTCCACTTAATCCGATCTCAACTCCTTAGCCCTTTATATTTTGGGGCATTGATGTCATTGGAAAAATCTAGACAAAGTCATCCTCTAGCCATGAATACATCTTGGTTTCCATCGACTACTTCACCAAGTGGGTTGAAGCTGCACCTTACCAAGTTTTGGACTTAAAGAAGGTAGCCCAGTTCATCAAGACGAACATCATCGCAAAGTATGGTGTCCTGCATGAAATCATCTCTGACAATGGTTCCCAGCTAGAAAGAAGTAATTACCCTCTTGAAGAAAGAAAAGAAGAACACCATAGGTCTTCACCATACAGACCTTAGACCAATGGTGCAGTTGAGGCTGCAAATAAAGCATTGAAAAATAAGCTTTAGAAAATGATCACTAATCATGAAGGGTGGCATCTACACTTGCCAAGTGCCCTCATTAGGCACAAAACAACATACAAGTTAGCTACCATAGCCACACCTTACTTATTGGTCTATGGGATGGAAGTAGTCCTCCCCATAAAGTTGGAAATTCAGATAGCCAGAGTTCTCTAAGAAGCTCAAATTTCTCAATTAGATTAGCAATAGGCCTACTATGATCAACTCAACCTGATCGATGAGAAAAGGATGGAAGCACTTTACCATACTTAAAATTATCAGATAAGACTTGCAAAACATTTTAACAAAAAGGTTTGGAGTCATAATCTTCAGGCAGGTGACCTAGTCCTAAAAGACCCTTAAAGGAAATTCATGTCATAAAAAAATCATATCAGGCAGAGATGTCATACTAATGGACATCAACAGTAGTGAATTTAGTCATTTGACCAACCCCGACCAGCTCAAGAAATACTTCATTTAGTGTCCTTGTTACATGAGATTTCATTCTGGCATCACATTACTATAACAAGAACTGCGTGGACCTGATTCTCCAAAAATACCATGTTCTTAATCTTTCAAAATCTATTATAAGGAGATATGTAAGCAACCCTTATGGGCACGGTCCAAAGTATTCAATAAAGCTCATAGTTTTATTCCCATTCGAGCTCTTTAACATTGCATGAAAAGAGTTAAAAAGACCAAAAAAACAAATAAAAAAAGGGGAAGAACTCTAAGCTAAAAACCCAAGTGGGTAGCTTAGGCAAAATTAAGCGTACAACCTGCTACACCGAAAATCGAAAAGGCAATATACACAACAATTAAGATAACTCATTAAGTTGAAAACCCAAAAGGGTGGCTTAGGCAAAAATAAGAGCTTAATGAAAATAAATGCATTTTATTGAGTCTTATTCATCTTTTGGATCATCCAAAATAAGATACTTGAGACAGAGAATCAAAACAAGACAAAGTTCTTATTCTAAAAAAAAACTAGGTTTAAACACAGACTCATCCCTTAATCTCAGTAAAAAAGGCATAACACTTTAGCTTCTGCTTTTTCCAATATGCTTCAATCCATTATTCGATATACTCTAGAAGTTTGCCATAGTTATGACCCGGGATAACCATCACTCTTGTAGGGTCTCGAGTCTAACCCTTGAGAACAACTCTAGCAACTTTAGCATTTACAATGGTAGTAGCAAAAAGCAGACCATTTGGGGTTACATCTAGATCATGTCCCATCTGATGGAGTACTTGGGTAGACTAATACCAAGCCACTTCTTTGAAACCCAGCAGATACACATGCTTCAATCCTTGAGTCCTTGGCATGAATCATTTGATGGTAGTGTACCACTCTAGTCTCCAAACCAGGTTAGAAGGAGGCCTAATAGTGGAAAAAAGTCTAATACTAGCATGGAAAAAAGTCCCTTAACCTAGGGAGGGGACTGGGAACAATCTTGAGATTATCCCTCTACCAAATCTAAAAGAAAGCATGATAGTCAAAAGTAGCCTCATAACACTAAAGAAGACAAGTATGAAAGGGGTTTAATTACCTAGAGCAAAATCAGACTAATAGTCCAAGGTCTTCTTGTACTATAATGATGATCGAGGCACAGTAGTGTCTCAACCAAAATCATACATGCAATTGACTTTCTCTTATGCATCTGAGGTATCAGCTCAACCAGTTTAATATCACTCCATCCAATTGGGTCCATAAAGATATAGCGCACAATCAATCCAAAAGCATAAACCTTCAGCTTCCTAGTTGACCAAACTAGGTCCTTTGAATCTTCCCTAAACATGTCGACTAAAGTAGGTAAGTCCATAAAGTCATCTCTCATCATACCCAAAACAACCTTAGTGTTCAAATCCAAAAGCCATGCAAAGGAATTAAGGTAGCCTACCCTTTCAACTAGAATAGCCAGGTCAGCCTCGAGACTTGTACCGAGCAAAGCCTAAAACTCCTCAAAGCCAACAAGGGACCCTTCTAAGTAAGAAAATGCATCATGCATCACTCGTTGCTGCTATCACCTTCCTCCTTACCCTCCTCATCATCAGTCTATGTACTATGACTCTGGATGATCCTAAGCTCTCTTTGGCTCCCTGATACACTCAAGGCACATTGAGTGGTACTTAAGCAACACACCATCCACTCGTAAACTTCATAACCCTGGACATGTAATTGGGTAGAAACCTAGAAAAAAGTCAAACAAAAATTAGAAGCTATTAATAGAGGAAATAGATACTATGAAAGGCTTAGGGCTTACCTTTGAAGGAAGTCATGATAAATTAACATGAGGCAAGCCCGACAGATAAATGTAACCCATATGATGGAATCTTGTCACTCCTGCTGCTTCCGTATAAGAGACATAATTATCCAAGCTTGGGACGAGTACAAAAGTCTTTCTCGAACTGGCAGGCATATTTGATATGGAAGCACCCAAGCTGGAGGAAATTGAAATGGTACTAGGCATGGCCTAAGAAGCACAATGACAAGCCTAACCATGAGACCTATGCCTTAGAGTAGAAGTAGTAGTCACCATCGAAACTTAAC
>CAOJBK011380258.1:0-15483 GCA_948294925.1 Codiaeum variegatum | reverse complement strand
TAAAAAACTAACGAAGACCCCATTTTGAAGCACATGCGAAGCATAAGCTGTAAGGCCATATCTTTTGTTCAAACTGAGGATTATGATTCGGAGTCTTCCTGATCCTCTTATGAACAAAGGGGCCCACTGATACGGGTCTATATAAAATGAGCCTGACTGGGTGAAGACCCAAAGAAATACACAAGCCCATATTAGAAGGTGACAACCTAGAATTCCTATAAGCATAGAAGGCCTGGGCCACTTGCTTGGGAATAGGCTGAACCCGAAGGTCCACCTGGAAGAGAGACCTTCGGGTTACCCACTACCTAAGCGTTATAACCTTCGGATTATTCATTCCAGGAGCATTACAAACACAATAATTATACATAACTATTATAACTGACAACTAAATGCTCATTATGGAAGTAGTCCTTAAACTACCATATATAATGAGCATCAACACATTTTACAGATAGGTTTTACAAAATTCTTAAATACAAACTAAGCATTAAGATCCTTTTACTGACTTGAGCGTCGGAAGATGATTGTCAGGCATCCACCTGGCCCTCTAACGTTCATTGTTGTTCCTCTGTGCAGGTTTATACAACCCAATGCAGGATCATTACCAGAAGTGATCAAGTCCACGACTTATCAAGTTTTTTATATATATAATTTCATATCTATTCCATAATTTAATTGGAAATTGATTGAATCAAAATTTCCACTTGATTTCAATTTTATTTTTTGTATGGATGTTTTTCAATCTTTTATTTTATGTTTTTTGTGTCTGTGATGGAGAACAGCTTGAGAATGAAAATTTAATTATAAATCATGGGTAATTTAGAAATTTTGTAAGACTTTAATGGAAAAAATTAAAGGAATGACTAAATAATATGACAATGAAAATATAGGGACTTGATAAATTATTCTTAAAAAAGTAGAGATTAAATCATGAATTTTATCAAATTTCAGAGACTAAATAATATTTTTTTTACACTTTTAAAAATAATACTACTATCATATAAAAATGTTCTTTTCTTTTTTGATAATCAAAATGTTAATTTGCAACTTTAGAAAATCAATAATACTTGAAGCACCATAAGACGATGAGAATGCGAAACTATGCCAAATTTTATTTATTTATTATACCTTTATAATAAATAGGATAAAATAAAATATTATACCTTTATTTCAAAATATAATAATAAAAAATTTTGTTTATTTTTGAAAAAGTATTTTTTTAATGATCACAATAATTTTTTTATAATATTATTATTTTACATAAGTATTTTTTAAGGATTAATTATAATTTTAATGTCTAAAATTTTCAGTTTTTATTAATGTGGTATTGCAACTTTTGTTTGTTATTTAATTTAGAGTCTCAACTTTTAAAAAAATATCAATATAGTGTATTTGGATGGTTTGAATACCACATCAACTTTTTTTAAAAAATATTAATTAACATTATTATCTCATTCCAATTATTGATTAATATTCTAATTAATTATTAAAAAATAATTAAAAGAAAAAAAAATTGATGGATGGCATCAATGGAACGTTTTTTTTTGCCGTGAAAAATAAACACTTTATTTGGCGAGATGAAAAGTCAATACGCCATAATTTATCGATGAGATAAATAATAATATTATAAAAAATGTTCTTAGTAAGATTTTCAATAATAAATATTCTCCATACATTTAAATAATTATTTAATTAATTTAATATAATTATCAATGAATGATTTTACAACAAGTTTTCATCTAAATACATATATTAATCTTATTTATTTATTTTTGGTTAAGTACTTAAAGAAATTATTTTAATCTTTTAATTATTTTCAAGTTTTTAAATAGAATTAATTTTCTAATCTTTTAATTTATGAACAAGAATTAATTTTTCAATATACTATTTTGCCTATTGAATTAATTTTTATTTTAATTATTTTCTAATAATTAATTAGAATATTAATCAATAATTGAAATGAGTGTAATAATGTCAATTAACATTAAAAATACTGATGCGACATTCAAATCCTTCAGAAACACCATATTGATACTTTTTAAAAAGTGGAGGCACTAAACCGAATCAAAAAAAAGTTGAAACACCACGTTAGTAAAAATTGAAGTTTTGACACCAAAATTATAATTAATCCCTTTTTTAATTACAATTTGACCTTGTAAAATTTGTAATCATGCTATTAAGAGAGTGAATTTATTACTATTAGGGCTTGTTTGGGAAGTTGGAATAATGAAGTATGAATGGGAATAAAACTTTATTCCTAAATTTGCTTTGTTTGATAGAAAAAATAGAATGTTGTCAACCCTCAATTTTGCACAATCAGATCCGACTCTTCAATATGGACGCATAGACTCAAATCGGACCTAAATCAAACTCAAAACGGATGAAAAATTGCAAAAATATCAAAATTGGGCCGGATCAAACCAAATTGGATCAAACTGACCTGAATAGAGCCGATTCGAACTGAACCAGTCCAAACAGACTCGTTGCACGCACTAGGTGCCTAGCGCATGGGGCTGAGGTCTGGCGCGCGAGCCTAGTTTCTGATGATTCTGTCTCGAATTTCTCTATAAATTCGATCTCCGTGTCCCCATTTAAAAGAAGTTTCTAATATCAAATTTCTGCCAAAATTTTCCTAAAAACAATTCAAGACACCAAAGCTCTGCCTTAAACTAAAACATCAAACACCCAAACTTCTATCCAAATTTACATAAGAATTTTGAATAACCTCAAGATTTGCATTCTAAAAGTTCTCTCCGAACACAATGGAGACCCGTTCCGACCTTATCATATCGTTCGATGCACCATTTCGACAGTCCAAAAAGCCAAAGCTAATGTGTTTGAATGTTAACATATTTTATTTGGTTCTGAATTAAAACCCTAAATTTGACTTAGGTAAACTCACATATCAAATTTTCTTTCATTAATAAAAAACCTGAAATGATTAATAGCTTAATTAGCTAAAATTTTTCATAATTAAAAATAGTTAGCTCATGAACAACACCAACCCACTTTCGAAATAACTCCACCCTTCGCAAGAAGAGAGAACGACATGGGGTTTGATTCCCATTTAAAAGGATACACCGACAAGCCGTTCTAAGGCTTCAACTCAATTTTTCCAAAATTCTCTCTCTTTTTTTTATTATTTTATTTTTATTTCACTTTATTACTTGTATTTTATTATTAGACCATTTCCTTTATTTATGTTATAGTGTAATATTTGTTATTTGGGGATTGTGTGCCTGACCTAGACCTTTTAGGCTGGAGAATGGATCACCTTATCTATCTTTGTTATTTTGATGTAATCTACTTTATTTTATTTTTGATCCGCTTTTGGGGATGCGTGAAAAGTATGAAGAGAAGCTGAAGACTCTGAATACTATCAAGAAAAGAGACGGCATAGTAGATGTTAGATCCCTTAGCCTCTTTCCAAATGCAAGATTACCTTTAAAGTTTCAAATGTCTGCCTTTGAAAATTTTAATGGCACAACCTTCCCCAAAACACATCTCAAAATCTACGATGGTACCCTTCGCCCCTTAGGTGTGGATGGCGAGTTCCTCACTCAGCTATTCCAATAATCACTTTTTGGTGCTGCCCTTAAATGGTTTATTGACTTGGATGATTCTCTAAAATAGACATGGGAATGCATTTGTAATATCTTTGTTAAAACAATTCCATTACAATATTGAAGTTGATGTTACAAGAAGAGATCTTCAAACCACTAAACAGAATCTTAAAGAAACCTTTTCTTTGTTCATTATGAGGTGGAGTAAGAAAGCTTCTCAAATGGTAAGTAGACCAACAGAATCTGAACAAGTTGACTTAGTTGTGAAAAATTTTCTCACTGTGCATTGAGACAGACTGATCGCACAATACTTGCCAAGTTTCAAAGCGCTCATTACCACTTCCTCCTGCTTCGAATAAATAATTGATTTTAGGTCCCATGTATCATCCAACCCTAGTTTTGAAGCCTTTTCTGATGAGAAGCAACTATCTCAAAATTGCCAATCAATTTGTTCTGAAGACTACATAGAAGATGGATTATTCGATGAAGTTGAATTTTTGTCTGACAAAGCGGGGAAGACCGATCCTTCCACCTTGATCCAACCAGCTACTTAGAAGCCCAACAATAGCTTCCTTGAAGAAATTATAATCCTACTAGATTCTCAAATTGAAGTTGAATTTGAAGAGTCTTCCTGAGCCAGAGTAAACTAAATCTGAATTGTCTGAGTCTGAAACCTTTGGGTCCTCCATGTAACCCATCTCCTACTTTCAATTGTCAACTTTGTACCATGACTTGTCCCTTTTTGAGGCAAATAAATTGAACAAGTTTTCTTAATTGTTTCCCTATTGTCTTTTAGTGTTTCAACTGGCGAATTTTAGTTTAATCAGTCGAAAAAAGAGAATTTTAAAAAAATAAATCAAATAACTTATGATGTTAAAGAGCCCATTTAACATTTCAAAAATAACATTTATTTCATTTGCATACTCAAACAGGTCTTGTACAAAGACAAACATCAAAGATTTCAAAGATTACTTCTCTCGGAAGCCTGGTTTTGATCCAAGTAATCGCCGTCCATGAGATCCTAACTTATCCAGATTGCAAGCATGTCAAATAGAAACTCAGGCAAATAAAAGCTGAATGGTCACTCCTAATCATAGAGGAGGTTTCCAAACGACCACCATATGGTTTCATCATGCCAATCAACCACACATCTTGGGTCCATCAACTACTTCACAAAGTGGGTAGAAGCTGCATCCTTTCAAGTCCTTAACTCAAAGGACGCACAATTCATCCAGATAAACATCATCATCAAATCATCACATAAAATGGCTCCCTTTTCCAAAAGGAAGTTGTCACTCTTCTACAAAAGGAAAAGATCTAACATTACAAGTCCTCTCCTTATAAACCACAAGATAACGGAGATGCTAACAAATATCTCAAACATACTAAAAAAAAGATCACAAGATTTGGCATCTTCATTTGCCAAACACCCTCCTTGGGTACAAAACTACATTCAAATCAGCCACCAAGGTAGCACCCTAATATGGGATGGAAGTAGTCCTACCCATAGAATTTGAGGTTCAATCTATACTAGTCCTCCTAGAAAGTCAACTCAATGAAGCTAGATGGCAGACCAAATTTGATCAACTTATCCACATCAGCAAGAAGCACATGGAAGCCCTTCATCAAGCTCAAAACTACCAACTCAAGCTTGCAAGGCACTTCAACAAAAGGTTAGGGATAGAAACCTATACGAAGGTGACTTAGTCCTAAAAAATCAGATAACCCACACTGAATCCTAGAGAAAAATTCAGATATTCCTCAAGCGGTCCAATCATCATTAAGAAGATCTTGACTGGCGAATGTTTCATCTTGATGGACATCGACGATAATGAATTCAATCTTCTGACAAACCCGGATCAACTCAAGTGACACTTTGTTTGAGCATTGCATTTTCATCATCATAGTAACAAGAACTACGTGGACCTGATTCTCTAAAATCATAAATTGTATTATGATATCAAGTTTTCAAAATCAATGCAAGGAGATACATAGGCAATCCTTATTGGGTACGATCCAAAGCATATAATAAAACTCAATGTTTTTCACATTTCATCTCATTTGGGCTCTTTGACGAGCATGAAAAAAAATTAATGAACAACAAAGAGAAAATCAAAAAAAGAATGAAACTCGCTAAGATGAAAACCCAAGTGGGCGGCTAAGGCAAAAATTAGGGTATAATATGCTATAGTGAAAATTGAAAAGGTGGTCTAGGCAACAATCAAGGCAGCTCGTTAAGTTGAAAAATATGAAAGCGCGGCTTAGGCAAGAAATAAAGCTTTTAATCAAAATAATGCTTTTTATTGAACTGTTATTCACATTTCAGAACATGAAAAAAGGAACATTTAAAAATCAAACACATCGCTCATCCTATTTCAAAAAGGACAACCCTAGTAGACCTATCAAAACAAAACTAACAAGACACTATCCTTTCATCCTCCAAACATGTCTCAGATATAACAATTCCCCAAAGGAACCAATCTCATCCCCGGAGTATCTCTTAAGCAACAACGTTTCCCCTATGGATTTCTCAGAACATATCCCCAATGACAATTAGATACAACTAAACATCTAAAGGATCCAGTCAATGACTATTCCCCTAATGGAGTCATCCAATGCAGAGTCAATCACAAATCCCTAGTGGAACAACAACTACTATCAAAATTAAGTGGCATATTGGCTTAAGTAATAAGCTTAACCATAAACTTTCCTTCACCCATCTGGGGTATCAGCCAATCCATTCACTCATCTCCCCAACCATTTGAATAAATAGGTAAAAACATAAATCTTCATCTGTTTCTCAAATACACATCATTTGTCAGATCCTTGTATTCAAAAGCCGTCATAACTATGGCAGTCAGGTTCATCATATCATCTTTTGTGACACTCAAACCCAAAAAGCATTCTTTCTGAAGTAATCAACTAACAAATCCTTCCTAACCTTGGGCTCTAAAATAACAAATCCACCAAAATTAGTAACAAGCTTAAACACATTTTCCATTGAGTCCCAAACGCTTAAAAGTACCTAATCAGTCTTCATAACCTGAAGCACTACCAAATCCTATATTTCCCGAGATTGATTCTCTCAACATTGTTCAAGCTCTTTCATCACCCATGCATCATATGGCTATGGTTCTACTTATGGAGGCAACTCACAAAATGCTTTGTTTCTAAAAAAAAAAAACTTTTCATGTAACACAATTTCAGGAAAAGCTGAAATTTCATATAAATGTCAAAGTTTTGCAAAGCTTGTACAAACCAAAGACCCATAGTAGACCATACTCAGCATACATCTCCCTCCAAATCTTAGCATCATCCAACACATATCTGGACGCATCCTCTTAAAGGAATCTTTGCCCCCAATGCAACGGTACGACAACTACTTGTCAAAGCTCAGAATTTAATGAGGTCAAAGCCTCACGCAATATAACTTCAACATCCAACAAGCCTATAATTGCAAATGTTTTGCATCCCAACTTGGTCTCACTTAGCACACTGTACGCCTAAAAGCTGACATGGCGTAAGCCCATAATCTAACATGGCGACAAGTCCAAAACTCGACATGACGTTAAGTTTAGAAGCTGACATGGCATGATCTGACATGGCACTGCCACAAGTCTAGAAGCTCACATAGCACCATCACAAGCCCAGAATCTGACATGGCACCTGTGGGTTCACTATCATCAGAATCATTTTCTACTCAAAGCTAATTCAGATAAGGGGCAACTGTGAACCCTTAATTTTATACCATCAGATCTAGCCCATTGATACTAACCCATAGACTCAAACATGGCCCAAATTAGGCTCAAAATAGACCTAAAATTGTGAGAATACCAAAACTAGGTCAAACCAAATCTAATCGGACTAAACCAACCCGAATTAAACCAAACCAAATCGGATCAAATCAATCTGAATCAAGTTGATTCGAACTGAATTGGACCAAACCAACCCATCTCACGTACCAGTGGCCTGGCACACGGGCTAGTGGTATGGCGTGTGGGCCTAGTTTCTAACGATTCTGTCTTTATTTTCTCTATAAATTCGACCCCCGGGTTCCCATTTAAAAGAAGTTTCCGGCATTGAATTTCTGCCAAAATTTTCCTAAAAACAATTCCAAACACCGAACCTCTACCAAAATTTCAACGAAAACATCAAACATCAAAACTTCTGTCCAAATTTACATCAGAATTCCGAATCACCTCCGGACTTGCCTTTCTGATAGTTTTATCTGAGCAAAACAAACACTCGTTCTAGCCTTATCAAACCATTTGAAACACCAGTTCCACGGTCCAAAAATCTAAAGGTAATGAATGTAAATGGTAACATATTTTATTTGATTCTGAAGTAAAATCCTAAATTTGACTTAGTTAAACTCACTTATGAAAATTTCTTTTATTAATAAAAAATCTAAAATGGTTAATAGTCTAATTGGTTAACCTTTTTTTATAATTAAAAATGGTTAGTTCTTGCACAAGACCAATTCGAAACAACCCCCACCCTTCGCAAGAAGGGAGAATGGCATGAGATTTGATTACCATTCAAAGCGATATACCAGCAAGCCATTCCCAGCCTTCAACTCCAATTTTCCAAAATTTCCTTTTTTTATTATTTTATTTTTATTTCATTTTATTACTTGTATTTTATTATTAGATCATTTCCTCTATTTATGGGGGTATTCACAATTTTAGTGCCTGAATTTGGCGAAATTTGACAATTGAGTGTGTGAACTTACGAAAGTGACAATTAAATATTTAAACTTGTAAAAAAAGAACAAATCAGTCTTTTTACCAGATAGATTAAGATAGAAGGAATTGAAGATAGATTAGACAGGATAAAGAATGGCTTCGCATGACAATCTCCCACTGATGTGCATCATCAGGTTTGATGCTTCCCTTGATGTTTAGAGAATGTTCTTGAATTTGTTAGAATTGTTAGAAGTTGATGCATTTATTATGGTCTTTTGTATTGTTGCTCTATGGCTAAATTTCTTGGCTTTATATGCTACTATATGTTGGAATTGTCTTCGTCCTTAGAGTAGTATTAAAAGGTTTAACTATTGTTGTGTATTTCATCAGGTTATTTCTTTCTAATAGCTTATTTGTTGTGGTGGTTTTATTAATTTTAGCAATAGCTTTGGGAACAGTGGTCCTTGTGTACTGCTGGGTTTGTAAACTGCTCTATTTTGAGTTTTAGCTTAAACATTTATTGGCAGGCCAATATATTCTGCTGCTCATCCATTTGTTAAAGTAGTAAACTTGTATAATGTTTAGTTTATGATTTAAGTTAATAAAGTTTCTCCTTTGAGGTCTTAGAAAAAATAAACTTGTTAAGCTAGCCTTCTAATATTTTCATATTTCAGGATGATGCTTGAAGTTGACCATCTAATTTAAGATATATAGTTTTTGGCCCTAATATTAGGTACTTGTACTATTATTACATGATTATTAATTCAATTTATGATTTGAACAAAATATTTTTATATTTTTTCTTATACATTGTAGGTTCCTCATGATGAGAAGACTCAAGGAATACAAATATGATTATGATCTTTTATTTTTTGACACGTAATCATTCATGTATTTCGATTTTATTTTGGATGTTCCTTTGAGTATATTAGGTACTAGAAAATTAAAAAGATAAAGACCCATAATCTTTTGTATTTTAATTCTCTTAGTAGGCTTATTATTTAAATATTTGACTACATTTATAATTAGATATTAAATACTTTTGTAAATTTTCAATTGTCTAATATATAGTTTCTATTAGAAATTATTCTATTAAAATATTGTTCGGAGAAATTTTAACATTGCTAGAATAAGTTTTCCTCATTAAAAGTCACTTTTAGTGATGGGACAATTACGATATAACAAGAGAAAAAATCATCATTAAAGTTATTATTAATGAGAGAAAATTTCTAATAAATGAGGGGAAGGTTTATTGTTAAAGGAGAGTTTAATGATGGGAAAGTCATAATAATAAAGGGGTGTTTTATAATTAAAAGTGATTACTAATAAAGTGAGATTTACCATTGTTATTACATTTAATGATGGGACATTTTTTTCGTCATTAATTACGTTTAACTAGAGATAATAACAGGGGGCTAATGGCCGAAGTTTCCCATCATTAATTCTTTTAATGAGGGATTTAGACTTTTAATGACAGATTTTCTCGTCATTAAAGATTATTTTTCTTGTAATAGAAGATAAAAAAGGTACAAAGAAAACTCTGATCTCATATATTTACAAAAAATCAAAGAGTACCTTAAAAAGTTTGAAAGTTTCAATTTACTAAATTAAATTGAATGTGTGGGTTTGAGAAAGATGGAAAAGATGGGAAAGACAAAGATGAATGAGTGTTTGGGAGATGAATGGATAATTTTGAATTTATTGAGATAGATGAAAAAGAGGAATTTGAAGAAGAAATGATGTGATGAATTACAAAGAGTAATGAGTGTATTTTTAACTTCTAATTTAAATATGATTTTTAAATATTTTTAATTGTTATTTTTTTTTCAATTATAATATGATTTTAATGATTTTAAACTTATTTTTATCTTATTATTTTTTATTATTCTGACGTGATATTATAAAATTGTTAGATTCATATTTTGAATGATAATTTTTTTATTAAGCCTCAATCTTAATTCTATTACATATTTAGATTAAATAGCCCCTATTTAAAATGGCAATTTAAAGGGGTAAATGAGTAAATCAACAAATGAACTTTAACGGCCAATAACCATCTTGTCGTTGGAATGTAGCAATCGGAAAATTCTAAACCACAGAAAGTCCCAACTTCCATTTTGTAACCATCATTATCCTATGCCTTTTGGATTGTCTGAAACCGTCCATCTTCCTAAAGGATAATCCTTTTCAGTATCCAATGTCGATTCCGCACTGGATTTTACAACCTTTTGTGTGTCGTTTCACCTTTCACTGTATCTTTTTTTATATTTTTGAAAATTCCACTGTTTCTATTAGGTCTTGATGGGTTAAAAAGCATTATCAATTATTAAAGTTTACTATTTTTTTTCATTTTACTCAAATTTTTTTTTTTTAAAATAGTTACTAACCTTTTATTTTTTTTACATACACATGTCAAGCTGATACATCTTGATACGTCAATTGTTACATCATTAAAAATTATCACATATCATACTATGTCATTTCATAATTTGACCAAAATAAAATAAAATAAAAACAAATTCAATCACTGCCAATTAATGTATGAGATAACTTTATTCATTTTTTTATTTTCTTTTTTCTTTTTTGTGATTTAATTCAAATAATTTTTTTTAAAAAAAAAATTAAAGTCTCAAAATTTTTCCAAATAGAAATAAAATATTGTTCTAATGTACTTTCTTCTTCATCATCATTCCACAACACTGAAACCCTACCTATCAGTCGCCACCCACTGTAACCACCACGCCCGACGCCTTAACTACTGTCACAACCCGTTCAGACTTTAACCCGATAGTTCTAAACACGTACCTTCAGCCCCTTCATGAGTCACACTGATTTTGACAATCCTGATAAGCCCAACCAACCCCTTCACAGACACGACTTTCCCTCACTTTTTCGAATGCCGACCTTATACAAACTATAAAACCCCAACAGCCGAAGATCTCTTTCAACCTTTACTTGAACGTTCCCAAATTGCACTGATTCATTTTCTTGTTCAAATGAACACAACTGTCCCTCAGTCGCCGACCATCCTTCTCAACCACATGTCTTACCCAGCTGTTCAACCCAGCAACCCCAACTCCTTCTTCGACTGCCAACCTTATGAAACTTGACTACCTCTTTCAACACCCAAACTTAAACCCGAAACCAACCCCTAACCCCACACTTGTTCAAGAATAACCCGTTTTCTCTCTTTCGCCTGACCCAATTCTCAAAGCTTAGACTCGAAATCAGTCCCTAGCCCACAGACCCACTTGACACTCTCCATTACATTTTCAATTTTTTAGCAGAAAATTTAAAAAGGAAAGAGAAAAATTTTTGTTCAAGACAATTCAGATGAAAATGTTTCAAGGATAAATTTTTGGTACACATAATATGAATTTTTGAGAAATTTTGAATGAACCTAATTATAGGTGGCAGGTGGTGATTGGGTTTATTTTTTTTAATTATTATTATTTTTTAAATTTTGGTCAAAGTAAAGAAATGACATGGAAGGATGATGTGATGATTTTTAATGATGTGGCAGCTGACATGTTAAGATTTGTCAGCTTTCAATTGACATGTGTCATGACACGTCAGATTTCAGATGACCAAACCTTCTTATGACCTGTCGGTAGGAAAAAAAAAACAAGATTAGTGACTATTTTAAAAAAAAAATTTAAAGTTTGCGAGCAAAATGAAAAAACTAGCAAATCTTGATGACTACTGGTGCTTTTTACCCGGTCTTGACCTATCCAATAAAGTTTTAAAATTTCAAATTTGGAGAAATCATGGCTTTTGTTGACTCCAGTCCTACTTACTAAGAAAAGGATCCAACTTCTTCTGCTTTTATTTTATTTTATTTTATTTCCTTCATATGAAGAAATTAAATTTTCTTGGCTAAAGAAACTTTTTGTTAAAAAAGTTCAGATGACAGGGTTTGAGGCATTGTTTTTGATGTGTGGAGTTGGGTCACGTTGTTAGAGATTGACTCCTCTAGTTAGATTTGAACTACCTGTACAGGAAAAGGACTGGTCAAGGGTGGTCGGACTCTGTGTTCGGCGATAACCCTTCGACGCTCAAGTTAGAATCTCTATTAGGAGAGAAAAGCTCTCAAAGATGAAAGAATATGAATTTTAACTTAGAGTATGCTTAAAATGAACTTACTTGTTATGAGACGTTAGATGTTGTATTTATCGGGTGAAAACCTTGTGGTGGGACACTTGTCCGCTTTATGTGTATTGCAGAGCACTTGATGATGGGACTTATGATGTCACCAGTGAATAGCTTTAGAACCTTGTAACATCTGTCCCTGGTGGCCCCCGAACCTCCAAATACTAATAAGGTAAATTTTATTAGATGCCTGGGGTTCGGGTAGAACCAAGGTATTAAAGGGCTCAAACGAAATCTAGATAATTAGTTGAGGCCGAACCTGGCTAATGTTGAGCCGTATTAGTTGTCTCCCTGAAGCATTAGTACTTGAAGGCTCCAAAGCTCAAAGAGTGCTTGAGTAGGGTTTCTTAGGTTCGAAAATGTAGGCCTTCGCTTGGGCGACCAGTTCAACTTTTGAATTTCAAAAAGAGGAGGCAAGAAGGCTTGCGTGGCTTCTGAACTAATCAGACTTGACGTTTTCTTGCCCTGTACATGACCTTCTATCAAGCTCGGATGAGACCGTTACACTTTCCCATGTAACAACTCCTGCTCTATAGCCTGTCCCTTTTTGCCATGTGTTAGAGCATTTTATGGTGGTCATGGTGAGCATTAAAGAGTCATAATGAGCATTGAAGCACGCTTCAATCTTCGCTTGCCACCTGTCAGCCATTTCCCTAGGCTTTTAATTGCCCTTTGACGTCTATATAAACTTATCTTCTTCTCCTTTTCTATACTTTCCTTATTCTCTGTTTTCTTCTATTTTTATGCTCTTCATTCTCCTTTGTGTCTTCATTTTCTTTCTCTATTTCTTGCTTATCACCTGTCTATTTTGCAATGGCACCACCACAAAAACAAACCAAGAAGCACTTTCTAAAGCTGGAGAAACTGCAGAAGCAAAGTAAGGTCCAGGATTCTGAGTCTTATCTAAATAACATGGTGAGACTTCATATGAAGGACATTACTCCCATTGTCTTTCAAGTTTGGGATCTTTCAGGAGAATATTGACTCCATGTCTAGCTATATACATGGTGAAGGCCAAAATGTTTTCCACCAATACCACCGTCTAATTACCAAAAGGAGATCGTGATTACGTTTGGTATTACGATCACTTGATCAGGGGCTTACTATTTCCCCCTTCTCCATTCTTCTGCCGGTGCTTTGAATACTTTCAAGTTAAACCAATGATGTTAACTCCTAACTCCATTGAGGATCTCCACTACTTTGAAGTGGTCTGCTTTGTTCTGGGTATTAACAATCCAAGTCTGAAGATGTTTCAAGCTTTCTTCAACCTCGCCACCTCTAGAGAGCCTTACATTTAGTGTTCCAAAAGAAGCCAGTGTGGACCTTGTTTGGAGCTAAGGAAAACAAGGTTGATGAGTGAAAGAATAAGTTCTTCTCGGTTAGAGCATTGAAGCTACTTAGAAAAGTTCAAGTGGGCTTCAGATTCACTGGCGAATATAGAGGATTGCCAAGGTAGATAAGTTGGACAAAAATATAACCCTTGTTGATGCCTAAGGCATCCGAGCCCTTGCTTGCTGCGGTCGCTTGTTCGACCGAAGCCTGATCATGGGCTCATTCTATCTTCTTGAAGTTGATGGGTCCTATTCGCTACCTCGCACTGTGCGACGTGCCTCCCGTAAGGCTTTGCCTGTTAATATTTTTATTAATTTTGTTTGTTGTATTGCTAATTTCATTTTTACTTGCATAGCCTTTGACAGATCAAAAGGCAAGAGCTGTGCTGAAGGAGGTGGCCAAATCAATGGTAGATGCCTTTCTAGAGGTGGCGAGATAGTCCCATTGCCCTGTTGATAATAAGGCATTTTTACCTATCCAGTGCTTCAAAATCGGGCGGCTCAGGCTGCGAACTCTTGAAGAAAATTGAGCTATTGTGGTTTCCACCAACCTGAATGTGGAAGTAAAAAGATATAGTTACCTGAAGAACTTTAGGGTTGGTAAGGAGCAGCTGGATTCTTCCTTAGAGCGTGATCCTTCCGCTCTTACCCTTGCTGCAGCTGAAGGTGAAGGTGAAGGTAAAGAGGTAGTTGGCCCTTATGGGGGCAAAAATGAGGTATCAATGGATGAGCTGGAGGAGTCCCTAGATGTGCCTCTAGTCTAAAAGAGGGGAGCATCCATTGTTGTTGACTATGTTAAAGCAATACCAGAGGGGAAAAAGTTGAAGAGGCTTCACAGAGAATCTGAAGAGGTTGAGGCTGTGGCTCCAACGAAAAATCCTTTCTGGCTCAGAAGACTGTGGAATTATCCCTTTAGTGTCAAGAGTGAGCTGGTGGACAGGCTTGTGAAGAGCGATGCTGAGTTCACTTGGGTTCATAGCCAAATGTTAGATTTCTTGGACAAGGTCTCTCCCAATCTCAGCAAGTTTCACAAGTTGTAGAGCTAGTTTTATCAGCATATCAATGTCATGAAGGATGGATCTTTGTTGGTGCCACAATATAAAATTTTTTTGAAGCTTCATCCTTTAGAGGCTTTCAAAAGCTTGGCACAATGGAGCGACCTTACACCAGTGGATATTTCAAAGACTATCAAGGCTGCAAAGGCTTTGGTTGAATCATTGGCTCAAAATCCACCTCCTTCTCTAGTTTAGACCCTTCCTTCCTCTTCTTTGCCAGTTCAGGTTCTACCTTCTGAACCTTCTTCTTTGCCCATTCAGGTTTTGCCTTCTGAACTGTCTTCCCCGATTCAAGCTATGCTACCTAAACCCTCTTCGTCTATTCAGGTTCTACCACCTAAACCTTTTATTAAGCCATTCCTTCAAGGTATATAATCTCTATTTGTGTTTTTTTTATAACTTCATTTAACTTTGTAGGGGACCTTGCAGTTGGTCCAGTTGGCAGGGCTGAAATCAGTGCTCAATCTACTTCTCCCCCCCCCCCTTGAGTCTGAGCCTATTTCTTTGAGGGACCTAATGGAGACTTGGGGATCCATAGAGGCCTTGAAGGATCTTCTAAGGTAGGCCCAACCATCAGGGGCTACCCATCAAACATATGAGGCACAAGAGGTGAAACTAGCATCGGCTTCAATCCATCCTGAAGATGAACCTATTCTTAGGGGTCTTGCTGAGGCCAAGGGCATGCTTGCTGTGCTAATTG
>CAOJBK011380073.1:0-17612 GCA_948294925.1 Codiaeum variegatum | reverse complement strand
TCTCTGTTTCAACAACTGATACACGGCGAAAAAATGAATCTATGCTGGGGGGGAGGCTTTTATAGTTAATTTTTACTGACGCATTACTGACGCAAATTCGGCGTCAGTAAAAAATATATAAAAAAAAATTGCGTCAGTAATTTTTACTGACGTATTTCTGTCGTAAAAAATGAGTCAGTAACGTCATTTTGACGTGCGACTTTATGTAAAATAATTCAATCCCGCCCATTTATTTACTGACGCCATTTTACGTCAGTAAAAAAAAAATTTTATTTTTATTGACGCGTTACTGACGTTTATTTGCGTCAGTAAAATAATTTTATTTTTTTACTGACGGTTTACTGTTGCAAAAATGCGCATTTTGACGCGCTACTTTACGTCAAATAATTCATTCCCACCCATTTGTTTACTGACGCTTTACTGACGCCAATTTGTGTCAGTAAAAATTTTTTTTAATTAATTACTGACGCTATACTGACTCTAAAATTGCGTCAGTAAATTACTGACGCTTTTTTAGCGTCAGTATACCATCAGTAATTAATTAAATTTTGTTTTTTTTTTCCGTCAGTGAGGGTCAGTATTTTTATTTATTACTGACGCCAAAAATGCGTCAGTAAATGGCATCAGTAATTGTAAATATTTTTGTAGTGTAGCCTTGCATTGGGGAACAGATTAAGAGACTTGAAATCAACCACATCATCTCTCTTCTTGATGGTGGTCAAGGTTTTCGAGATTTTCTCATACTTATTAATGATAACTTGGGGCAAAGGATGGTCTTGGGTCCTTTTTGGAAAGAATCTGCAATAGGGGCAGTATGTGTGGTGACTCCACGATTAGTTGGTGCAGGGATGATTACCACATCTTCAGTCACTGGGTCTTTTCTCAAATTAGAGGAAGTGGATGCCTTGTTGGGTGCTTGAATACTAGCTTAAGGCATCATGTCTTGAACCTCACCTAAAATGGTATGTTCTTGATTTTACAATATAGAGGACATGGTCTTTTCTTGTTTCTTAAAGGCCTTATCTTATTGCCTTAAAATTTCACTAAGCATGATGGCAATTTCACCTTGAGGAGTAGCGGTATCAATAGTAGGAGAAATAGGTGTAGACATGGTTACCTTTGAAAAGAAGACAAGGTATCAACATTTTTGAGAGGTTGAATCACAGCAGACAAGTTGTTGGTTTAAGGTAGGTAGGAGAAACCAATTTTTGGAACATTTTCTCTTGGCTTAAGTTCCTTATGTCATGATGCATGCATGTATGTATGCATGAATGAAAATGGTTTCATGATGACAATCATATATCAGAGTTTAGGATACATGGGAACCTAGGGTTAACTCTAATCATTACATGAAACTTGATGGTTTGAAAGTTTACTTATCAATTGGAGTGTGATATACCTAACCATATATGATTCAAAGAGATTCGTGTGGTTCCATTGGCTATGTGCAACCTCATTATTCCAATCAAAAGGATCAGTGGCTATGCCTTAGGTTGGATAATTTCACTATTAGCAAAGAAATCCTAATTAGGGAAGCTCACTCGATGTTACTTTCTATCCTTGTTTTCCTAAGTATAAAGGTGCATTTAAAGTGATGCGTGAAACTATGTCCTTATGATTTTAATCCAAAAGAATTTATATCAAAAATAGTCTACTTAGTTTTGGTCAGTTTTAAAACATCCTCGATGGAGTTTCCAGATGTGAGGCCCCGACATCCGTACCGCTAACACACCTTGAGTTTAAGTCTCGAGGAAACTGATCGTGGGGGTTAGATTGCACATGGCATCGGCAATCAAATTTTCATATTAAGTGAACCCCTTTTAGGCTTGTTGGGTGATGTGTGTGTTGTGTGAGTCACCAATTTATACTTTAAAAAATATTTCATTTCAAGTGATTAAGAAAACATTTTTATGTGACTCTATAAAAAATCTTTTTTGGAGTTTAATCCCCAGTGGAGTCGCTAGCTGTGAGGCATCGACCTCTAGGCTGCCAGTACACCTCGAGTTTTGTGCTCGAAAAAATCGACCGCAAGGGGTCAAATTGTGCATGGTGTTAGTGGTTTGATTCTCATGTTAGGTGAACCCCTTATGGGCTTGTTGGGTCTAGTTTGTGTTACATGAGTCGCCATTTAATATTTCAAAAAATATTTCATTTCAAGTACTTGAGAAACTATTTTTATGTGACTCCAAAAAATATCATTTTTAACCAATGGAAAAGACACAAGTCCCAAACCAAAGGATGGATTAGAGGACTTGTGATTGATACAAATTAGTTTTTTTTAGAAAAAATTCATTTTTCTTAGCAATTTTGACTCAGAGATCATAAAGTTTTGGTTAAAAAAGGTTTTGATGTATGCATTGTATTTTAATACGGTGCATGAAATAGATTTGACATTTAGTTATGATGCATGAGTAAAGCATTATATGAACGTCATAAATATGAATGATAAAAGTAAAGAAATGAAAAAATAAAGCAGTAAAACAAGTTGAGATCCCTCCTCTAGCCAAAAAGGTAGAAGTGAGGGAACAGGTCCCTAATGGTAGAATAAATGAAAGAAAATAAAGTTAAGTACAATATAAAAGAGCAAATATAGAGGGGATCCCTTCCCTGCACAAAAAGCATAGGAAAGGCACTCATTCCCCTTTAACAGA
Source organism: Codiaeum variegatum (assembly GCA_948294925.1). Taxonomy (NCBI): domain Eukaryota; kingdom Viridiplantae; phylum Streptophyta; class Magnoliopsida; order Malpighiales; family Euphorbiaceae; genus Codiaeum; species Codiaeum variegatum. Next base: position 14,961 of record CAOJBK011380073.1, on the reverse strand, counting down.
CATTAACAAAATAATTAAAAAATATATATGCAATAATAGTAAAAGAAATAACGATAAATAAAAATAAAATAGCAAACAATATTGAAAAAAAATATAATAAAGCAAAAAGAAAGAGAAAATGAACAAAACTATACAAATAAAAGAAAAAACAGTTATGAAAATAAAATTGGAGTTGAAACTTTGAATTGGCTTACTGTTATATCCTTTTGAATAAGAATCAAACTCCACGCCGTTCTCCCTTTTCGTGAAAGTTTGGGGCTTCTTTTGAAAAGTGGATTGATGTTGTTCAGAAGCTAACCATTTTTAATTAAGAAAAAGGTTAACCATAACGGCTATTAATCCATTCAAATTTAGATTAATAAAAGAATTTTGACAATGTGAATTACCTAGAGTAGTTTTTAGGATTTTAATTGAATTGAAACAAAAGTATCTTTATCGTTTGAGGAAATGTTACCTTTTGTTTGCATCGGTGAGGAATAGGTGGTTTTGACGACTTTATTAGGCCGGAATGAGTCTCCATTGTGTACGAAGACGATTGGTAAAAAGTGATTTTTACAGAGGTTTTGAATTTGTAAAAATTTAGTAGAAATGTAGCAAGGGTTCACTTCGTTAGAAAACTTTTTGAAATTGTGACCCAAAGGGTCCATTTTATAGAAAAACTAGGTCTCGATAGTCAGAAAATTGGATTTGTGTACTAGGCATTAGGTGCATGCACTAAGCAGTAAGCACATGTGCTTGGTACTAGGTGCATACACCAGGTCACGGGCTATTGTGCCACCTACTTAGCCCTTGCACATGCTTCTTGGCTCGTGCACTCGGTGCTTGGCTTGCATGCCTAGTTTGCAGCCCCAGTTCAGTCTAATTCATTTTAATTTTTTGGATGTTCTAGGTTCGTTTTAGGTTTGATTTAGGACCAGATTGAGTCTATGAGATTGTATTAATATGATGAATTTAATGTACAAAAATAAGGCTCCACATGACTAGAGGATGGCAACCACTATCTTTCATGACATGATGCATCAAGACATGGAAGTATATGTTGATAACAAGAGCTCATATGTTCTTCCTTAGACTTCGACAGTACCTCAAACTCAATCCTACCAAGTGCATATTTGGAGCCTCTTATAGAGTGTTCCTTGGTAATATGGTTAGCAAGAAGAGAATTGAAATTGATCACATCAAGTCTAAAGTAATTCTTGATATGCTACCTCCTAAGACAGAAAAGGAGATAATGGGGGTTTTTGGGCCGCCTCTAGTACATCATTTGTTTCATTCATAAACTAGCAGAAACTTCTCCAAGTTATGGAATGAACAATGTTAAGAAGCTATTAAACGTATCAAGAAATATCTCTTGAATCCACTAGTTCCATAACCTCCTAGGCATAGCAAACCACTGCTTCTCTATCTTACAGTTACTGATGAAGCCATGGGTGCTAGGCTAGCATAAAATACTCTAGATTCTCATAAAGAACATTTAATCTATTATTTGAGTAAGAGAATGCTGATACATGAGCTCAAATACAGTTACATCGAAAAGCTTTGGCTGATACTTATATGGGTGTATTACAAGTTAAGGCACTACTTGGGGGCATACATCACACATGTCCTTGCTAATAAAAGTCCTCTCAAGTACCTTATGGAAAAAATTATCCTCGAAAGTAAAATGGCAAGATGGATGGCAGTCTATGTAGCCTACGATCTCAAGTACGTATAAAGGAAAACCATCAAGAGTAGTGTCATTATTGACTAACTGGCTCTAGCTCTAATAGATAACCATTGTGAAGAACCTGAATTTTATAATGAAGAATCATATTCCTCAAACAAGACAATTGGAAGTTTTTCTTTGATGGTGCATCCAACAACAAAGGATATGGCACTAGAATGGTGTTCCTTACACCTAGTGACGAAAGTCTACCTTTGGAAATCAAAATGGATTTTGAGGTAACAAATAATGAAGCTAAATATGAAGATTATGTCTCTGAGTTAGAAGCAACCATTCATATAGGTATCAAGAATTTAAAGGTATATGGTAACTCTAACCTAATAGTCTCTCAAGATTGGAAAGGTGGAAAATCATAGAAGTAGGCTTGGTTCCTTACCCTAAGTGACTCAAAGAGTTAGCAGCTGACTTTGACACTTTATCTTTTCACTACTTGCTAAGAACACAAAACAAGTTTGCTGATGCACTAGCAAATCTCGCGAAAATGATAGAAATATGTGATGGATTCCTTATTCATCCTATTTCCATAAGCATTAAGCATAAGCCCAGCTGCCAATCTCATTACATGAACATCCAAGAGGTTGAACAGAAGCCTTTGTATTGGGACATTTACATCTACCTCATAAAGGATCTTTATCAAGAGGAAAACTCTAAATCAGAAAGGAGAACCTTGAGACAATTAGCTAATAATTACATCCCAAGGGAGATATTATTTATAAGAAAACCTAGAATGGCATTCATCTAAGATGTGTATCTGAGGAAGAAGCTCACACAATCATGGAAAAAAATTCATGGTGGAAAATAAGGTACCCATATGAATGGATTGGCTTTATCACATAAGATCATGAACAATGGTACTATTGGCTCACCATGAATAGAGATTGTGCATAATTGGTTTGAAAATGCCACAAATGCTAGATTTATGCCATACTTTAGAAGCTTCCTCACTTACCACTCAATCCGATCACCACTCCTGGCCCTTCACTGTGTGGGTATTGATATTATTAGAAAGATCACATTGAAGTCCTCTACTGGTCATGAATATATTCTAGTAGCCATTGACTACTTCACCAAGTGGGTAAAAGTAACACCTTACCAAATTCTTGACTAAAAAAGGGTGGCACATTTCATCAAAACAAACATCATCGCAAGGTATGATGTTCCATTCAAGATCATTTCAGACAATGTTCCAAAAAGAGGTAGCCTCCTTCTTCAAAAAGGAAAGAATACAACATCATAAGTCTTCTCCTTACAGACAGTAAACTAAAGGTGCATTAAAGGATGCTAACAAAGCACTTAAGAACATCCTCCAAAATATGACCAACAATCACAAAGGTTGGCATCTACACTTACCAAATGCCTTCTTTAGGTACAAAACTTCATAAAATTCAGCTACAAAACCACACCTTACTAATTAGTCTATGGAATGGAAGTAGTCCTGCATATAGAATTAGAAATCCAATCAGTAAGTGTTCTTCGAGAAGCTCGAATTTTTGAACTTGACTGAAAGTAGGCCTATTATGATCAAATCAACCTAATCAATGAGAAAAGGTTTGAAGCCCTTCACCAGACTCAGAATTATCAGCTGAGACTAGCAAGGCATTTCAATTTGAGAGTTAAGGATCGCAATCTTCAAGAAAGTGACCTTGTCTTGAAAGAAATCAGACAATACACATCAAACCCTAGAGGAAAGTTTAGACCTCCTTGAAGTAAGATATTCATCATTAAAAAAAAATCATGCCAGGCCGAGGTGTCATCTTGATGGACATTGATGGGAATGAATTTAGTAACCCCAGCAATCTCAACCATCTTAAAATCGGAAAAAAAAAGAATGAAACCCGTTAAGCTGAAAATCCAAAAGGGAAGCTTAGGAAAAATCTAGGGTATAGCCTGCTATACTGAAAATCAAAAAGGCAGGCTAGGCAAAAATTAGGGCAACTCGGTAGATTGAAAACCTGAAAGGGTAGTTTAGGGAAAGTAAGAGCTTAATAAAAATAAAATGCATTTTATTAAGGTTTTATTCATCTTTTGAACATCTAAAAATTTTAAGGATTCGAGATAAAATCAAAATGAAACAAAATAAAAGGTCTAGTGTAGTCTTATTCTTCAAAAATCCTAGTCTAACTCAGACTCAATCCTCAATCTTAACCAAAAGTTCATAACATTTTGCCTTCTCTCTTGGCCTGCATGTCTAACTCCACCAATTTAAATACTCTTGAAGCTTGCCATAGTCATCACCTAGGGTTATCATCTTGAAGTCTTCAATTCAACCCTTAGTCACTGCCCTAGCCATTATTGCATTCACTACAAAAACTTCAAAAAGGATACCATCGGGGGAACATTTTGGTTATATCCTATATGTCAAAAGGCTCTAATGGCCTGAGACTATGTCACCTCTTTCAAACCAAGAAAGTACACATGATTGATGCTATACTAGTCAGGTCTCTAGAGTAAGTATGAAGAATTCAGCTCCATCAGCTAGCCAACCCAGTTTTTTTGGTAGAAAAATGGATGGAAATCTTCCTAGTGTGATACCAGGATGCAAGATAATCCCATTTCTCAAGAGTGGGAACAATCCTAAGACAGTCTCTCAACTAAATTTGAAAAGGAAGCATGAGGGTGAAAATGGCCTCATAAGCATTAAAATGGAAATAACCATGAACAATCTACATACATGGAGCAGAATAGGACTAATGGTCTAAGACTCTCTTGATTTGTAATGATGATCAAGGCCCATAAGTATCTCGGCCAAAATCATACCAGCAATAGACCTCCCTTCGCCCATCTAGGGTATCAACTCAACCACTCTCGAATCACCCCATCCAATATATGCCTAGTCATTAAACAAAATGCATCAGCTTTCATCCTTCTATCCAACCAAACTAGATCATCAGTATCTTCCTAAAACATGTTGGCCATAACGGGCAGGTTTATCGAATCATCTTTCACCGTACCAGAAGCCTCATCTATACTCAAATCCAAAAGATTCTTAAAAGAATTGAATTACCTAACTGATATGGACTCTTATAAGCTTGGTTTGGGGTCAACAAAAGCTTGACCAATATTAGTTACCCACTCAAGCCCCTGAACCCTTAGAGACCTCACCTTAATCAAAAATTTTGATTAATGGAGAAATAATATCACCATTTTTGTTCAATAAGATACCAAAGTGGATGATTGACTCTATTAACCTTTGAGGTCTGGACATTTAACAAGGACAGCTATCTACATCACTCACTTACCCTCTACTCATGTCACAGTTCCATCAAAGGTACTTTGTAACCTACCCAACAGAGACATGTATCCCTGCTGTAGGGACCTAATCCTATAAATACCTCTCAAAGCACCTTACACAGTAAGTTCTTCTTAACCCATTTTTAGAGAGTTTCTTCTTTAACCTCTCTGCCATACTAACTTGACTGTTAGAGGGTTTACGCTGGACATCCGTCCGTCTACCCCTAACTACTCCTTGTCATGCAGGTTAGCTTATCCCAACCAAAGGAATTCCATTAAATCTTTATGGACACACACACCATATCAAATGGCATCATCTATGGGAATGACAAGTTCTCACTTTCTTTTCTTCTTTCCTTGAGAATTTTTACATTGACAATTCTTTCTTTCATCCCACATACATCTTTTAGAAAACCCTGCACTTATAGCTCTCCAAATGGAGTTCACCCATGATGAAACCCACAACATGGAGGATAGTCCTCCTCCACCTGTTAACACCACTCAAATAATAAGAACTCCCACAAACATTCAGGTCCTAATAGTAGCTTAGAGTAACTTAGCTACCTCTCTACAAGCCCTTCAAACCATCATGGGATAGCCTCAAATGCTTAGCTCCTCAACTCCAGCCCCACAGCCCACATTACCTCCTACTGCTCCAGAATTAGTGGCTACCCTACAGAACATAGTCACTAACCTTGTCCCATTACTCCCATAACTCCAACCAACACCAATGCTTAATCCACCAACTCAGGTTGGCAACGACTCATCTACAGGGAGTAGAAGTTGAATTTCAACACTCCCACTAGTGTAGAAGTAAGAAGAGCATCCCCCGACAGGCCTAGTGAATGAGGGGGGAGAGTTAGATTAGTGATCAAGTGCTAAGAAGAGATGATAATGGGGAAGGAAGAAATAGAAGAGGTAGAGAGGATGGTAGGGAAGAAATGAGAGATAGGCCTACAACCAGTGATGCATGACAAAGTAAAAGGGAGGATGACTGAAGAAGTCGATCCCATAGGGGCTCTGAGAGTAGGAGAAGGCACCCTCATAGACATGAAAACCATAGAGGGGCAGATGATCGGGAAGCCTCAAGCCATCAAGCTAGAGAGTTTTTTTGAGGGATGAAGTAAGGACATAGCAGGAGCTAAGCCTAGCAAAAAAAGAGATTTTACTCTCAATTTGAGATCCCCATTCACTAGAAGGATCAATGAGTTTCAAATTCCTAAAAAGTTTAAGCAACCATAAATGGTGAAATATGATTACAGCCAAGATCCAAAGGTCCACATTCTCGAGTATAAACACCTAGTGGAGTTGCATACCACTAAAGAGGAAGCATTATACAATATTTTTGAAGCACTCTAGAAGGGGCGACCTTGAAGTGGTATGACAACTTACCAGAGGGAAGCATAGATTCATTTTGGAGTCTAGTAAACATGTTCATGAAGAGATTCTTCATTAGATTCATTCTAGAGTCTAGTAAACCTATTCACTGGCCCTGAAGTAGGTAGAGCAAGGTTCGAACGAATCCCTAAGGGATTTCATAGCCTAATTCAATAGAGAAACTCTAAAAGTGATAAACATAGATAAGCCTCTAGCAGTCGAAGCCTTGTAAAAATGTACGAGTCATTAGGACTATTTTAAAACCCTAGTCTGAAATTGCCCCAAAACATTAAATGAAGCCATGGCTATAGTGGAGGAATACATTAAGCATTATGATGCTTTTAGAGAAAGTAGATTTTATAAAAAGAGGAGGCCTGAAGGAGGAGGTTAATCCCAAAAGAGAAGAAAGAAGGAAGACACTACATCAAGGATAAGGGGACCATCGAACAAACAAAATCCCTAACCTAAACAAGTCGAGTCACCTAGGAGGGAGACATTCGACCCTTCCAAATTCACACCATTGAATGTTAAGCTTGAGTTGGTGTTTGTAGCTTTTTAAGACAAAGAAATTTAGAGGAGCCCAAGGCCGATAATGAAAGACCCAAATAAAAGAGACAGATCCCAATGGAGTAAGTTCTACAACAACTATGGAGACATTACAAACAATTGTCATTTGCCCTTAGAAGACATAGAGACGCTAATCTAGTAGGGGTACTTGAAGAATTACATCAAGAAAGTTGACCAAGTCGGGCTAGTGAACCAAATATAGGTCATGCCCATAGAAGATGGAGTGGCGGGGGACATACACTACCTCACAAAAGGATTAGAAAAGATCCCTCTCAGCAGGAGAAAAGAGAAAGAAGCAGCCTGAATCCACATGCCATTAGAGTTTGTCTTTTATAATGGCTCAAGATAACTAGTAAGAGGTTTGGCCAGTGGACCCACTAGAAAAGTAGAAGTTGTAGCAATTATGGTGGTGGTGGAAAGCTTCAACATTCGGAGGATCGTCGAAGATATGGGTAGCTCAGTAAACCTCCTATCACTGGATGCTTTCATTAAAATGGGCATAGAAGAATCAAAGATACAACCACTAGAAGTCCCTGTCTGAACTTTGGACAAGACTATCATTCCAACAATAGGAACTGTTGAGTTACTGATGATGATAGGGAAAGCTTCAAAGGTAGTAGCACTCATGGCGATCTTTATGGTTACCAAAATACCTATGTCCTACAACGTGTTATTGGGAAGGCCATTACTATGGGATCTAGATGCCTCAGTGAGCATCCAAAGGTGCATATTGACTATCCCTCTCCCAGATGGTATAAACTTTCACATTTATGGTAATATAGTCTCTAAAGCAACAATGCAGATAGTAAGGAAAAGGAAGGTAGTATCGTTGGAATTGGAAGAAGTGAACATGGTAAAGGCAGCTCCTCAAAAAACCCAAACAGAAACCAAAGGTGAATCTAAGTAAGAGCTCGAACCATTCGAACTAGCTGGTGATGGTCAAACCCTACAGATCAACACTACCCTGAACCTAAAGGAGAAGAACCTAGGGAAAGACTTCTTGGCAAGAAATTCTTAAACTTTTTCATTAGTCTCCTTCAGTAAGCCAGGAAAAAGCCCAGAAGTGATCACACATAGGCTTTATATAGACCTAGCATGCAAGCTTGTCAAGCAGAAGAAGAGATGCTTCGAGTTTGAAAGATAAGCTATCATTAATGAGGAAGTAAAAAAGTTGACTAAAGTAGGATTCATCAGGGAGGTGTTGTTCCCAGATTGGTTAGCCATTATAGTGTTGATCAAGAAGGCTAATGGTGGCTAATGAATGTGTGTGGATTTCACTAACTTAAACAAGGTGTGTCCCAAAGACTCATATCCACTACCCATGATAGACAATCTGGTAGACTCAATGTCCAGATACAAGTACCTTTCATTGATAAGCTGGTAGACTCAATGGCTAGATACACGTACCTTTCATTACTTGATGGAAAGGAAGAATACCACTATATTCGGATGGATAAAGAAGATGAGGAGAAAACTTCATTCATCATAGAAAATGGAACCTACTATTATGTGTCCATGTCTTTTGGACTCAAAAATGCTGGAGCTACAATCAAAAGCTTATCAATAAGATGTTCAAGGAGCAACTGGGAAGAAATCTCAAAGCTTATGTAGATGACATGGTGATCAAGAGTATAAGCTTTTAACAACATGTAGAAGACCTGAAGGAGGTGTTCAGAGTGATGGATGCCTATGGAATGAAATTGAATCTAGAGAAATGTACCTTCTTCATTCATGGAGGCAAGTTCCTAGGGTATCAGATTAGCGAGAGGGTAATTGAGTTGAACTCGGAAAAGGTCCTAGCCATACTGGAGATGAACTCCCTAAGAAATGTAAGGGAGGTGTAGAAGTTGACAGACAGGTTAGTAGACTTAACTAGGTTCAGATCTAAATCTAGAGATAAATATCACCTCTTCTTTAAAAAGCTAAGAAAGAGTGCTTCTTTTGAGTGGGCGGATGACTGCCAATGAGCAATGAATGATTTGAAAGCCTTTTTAGCCTCAAAATAGTTCTTGAATAAGCCCTTCTAAGGTAAAGAGCTCCTGGTGTACCTATCAGCTTCACCCTATGCTATCAATTTGGTGCTCTTTAGGGAAGAGGAAGGCCTCCAGAAGCCAGTGTACTATTTTAGCATGGTCTTATATAGAGCAGAATTGAATTATAGCCCTTTGGAGAAAATAGGTGTATGCCCTAGTACTTTCTTGCAGGAAGTTCAAATTCTACATAGAAGTTTACTAGGGAGTGGTAGTCATAGACAAGCCCCTACAAAAACTCCTATACAAGCCTAAACTATCAGGGAGGTTGTTATGTTGGGCAGTCGAATTGGGAGGACATAGTTTGGAGTACCGACCTCAATCAGCTATCAAAGCTCAAGCTCTAGCAGATGTCATCTCAGAATGTTCATTTACATAGGAGGTGTGGTCAAGGAAAGAAGTAAAAGGAGAGTCCGAAAGTTAGATCCCGAAGGTCAAATGGGAACTATACAAAGATGGGGCTAGTGGCAAAGGAGTAAGTGGAGTTAGAGTGGTGTTGAAAAATGAAATTGGGGTACTGTTAGAGTTCACCCTGAAGTTAGACTTTGTCACAACAAATAGCACAACTAAGTATGAAGCCCTTCTCCAAGGCCTTCTAGTAGTCGAACATCTACATGTAGAAGTGTTGCATATCTGTAGTGACTCACAGCTAGTATTAGGACATGTGGAAGGGTTGTATAGAGCTAGACACCTGGATATGGTTAAATACCTTGAAAAGATAGATTTTACAACTGAAGAATATGAAAGAAAGGGGAATAGAAATGGATTTTCGGAAGATCCCTAGAGGGGCCAAGAGCAGGGCAGACAATTTGAGCAAACATACTAGAAGCCTCCTCTATACTCTAATAAAAAAAATTATTTCAGTAAATGGAAATTGCAATAAAAAAAAAAGAAACAAATTTTTCAGAAAATTCATAAAAAGGAAGAACTCATAGTACACAATCTTCAAAGTAAAAGGACCTATGATGGGGTGATACTTCAGTCAAACATATAACTAAACTGAAGCATTCTTATCATCATCTTCAGACACCCTAGTCTCAGCCGGCACTCTGTCGCCACTTGCTCCAGGTACATGCCTTCTGACCACGTGTGAATCTCTCTTACCCTCGACAATACTCAAAGCCTGTAATGTGGTACTCAAAGAAAACTGGGTCTAACAAAAGATGTTATACCCGTGATCATAAGTCTCACTAAAAACCTAAAATAAGAGAATATTTTTCAAAATGGTGAAAGAAAGAATCACTAGAAAAATAAATCGATAATAAACATTGGTAGAGACCCAACTCAACTGGCATGGCACCAGACATATACCCATGGCTTATGAAATGAGACCTCATCACATCATCAGCTCTAACATAGGGTACATACTCTGAGTATTAAGGGACTTATCCCAGAGGAAAGCTCGAGGTAGCTGGCATAGCAGCACTCCCTAAAAAAATAGAACTATAAGAAGGGACATGATGGACAGAAGCATAAACAGCATGGCCATAAGATCAATGCCTTGGAGCATCAGTGGCAAAAACCTTAAGAACACGGCCTCGAGCCATAAAGAAATGAGGTCTACTCCTCATTAGATGAGAGGTAATGAAATCTACATAAGAATCTGCCACAATGAAATCCTCTCTGGATCTTCCAACTCTCTAGTGAATGTCATACATCAAGTCCATAGGCACCTTCATGATAGTGGGAGGATCAATAGGTTCAGCTACCCTCAAAGTCATCTGGATTATGACTCCCTCTCTTATAAAGAACTCCCGAATGTCAATAGACCCCACAAGGATCTGTTTCTTAGTAGCATAGATTCCTAGAGAAAAAGGAAGATATTTGCAACTAGACCCTGATATCTGAAAGGTGGCCAAACCACCTGAAAAGATCATTGGTTATCAAAAATCCACGATAGACAAAAGGTAGAGTTATTCAGAACATTCCTTAATAATGGTGGCATGAGTCTCTATGTATCGAGAGAAAAAAAAAGTTAGCATGTGGTGGCTCTCAGGTCTCCTAACACCACTTCCTCCCCATGGGAAGAAGAATAGTGTCTCGAGTAACAATAGCGGGGGCAATGACAGGAAAATGAGGAAAAGCCCAAAGCTATAGAAGGTAGAAAAAATTGGTAAGTTTAATAAAATAATCAAGTAAGAAAATAAAAGGAAAATACTAACCTTCTAGATGATCATCATCACATGGATTCCTATACCTCAGACTTAAAATGAACCTAAAAATTCAGAAAAACTAAGAAAATTTGAGTTGAATTATACCAAACTAAAACTACATAGGCCCACAAGCTAGGAGTGTGCACCACCCTGCAGGCGTGTGCGCCTCCCTATAGGTGTTTGAGCCTTCCAGCAGGCATGTGAGCCTCTCCCCAGGTGCATGCGTTGACCCTAGGCGTGTGTGACTGACCCGGAGCATGTACGCAACTTTTCTTGCCTGTTAAGTCCAATTTTTTTTAAATAAATAGGACCTTCCTAGTCATATTTAAAAAAAAAAAAAAAGAACTTTTCCTTTAAAACTCTGCCAAAATTCCTACACTAAACACTCCTAACTCGAACCTCTGCTAGACTATTCACTAACAATTGACCTCGAAGACTCATTCAAGCTTTGTCAAGTCATCTGAACCACTCGTCGCCGAAAATAAAAGGTAGATTTTTCGAACGTTAATGTTTTATTTCGAACTGATTAAACCCTATAATCTGATGTAGGTAATCCACATATTCAAAAATCATACTTTTCTAATCTAAATCCGAATTGATTAAAAACCTGCTAGTTAACATTTTTTTAATAAAAATGATTAACTTATGAACAAACCAACCAATCCACTTTTCATACAACCCCCACCCTTTTGAAGGGAGAACGTCGCAGGGTTTGATTATCATTCCACAGCATATGCCGGCAAGCCTATTCAGGCTTCAACATAAAAAATCTTATTTTTTAAAATTTTTATTCTTATTTTGTTTTTATATTTTCTATCAATATTATTTTTATTTTTTTTTCATTAATTCGTTTTGTTTATTTCAATTATAGATATGTCTTTGCTTGTTCTAATTGCAATCGATGTGACTCTTTCTTGGCATATTTGCTAATGGAGGATTTAACCTGGTTTGTTTCCTAACACTTCCATTGTTAGTGGAACGAATCTGCCTTTTATTTATTTATTTTATTATTTCTGTCATTTTCCTTTTATTATTCATTTGTTTTGATGGTAATTGAGTTAATTTCTTCTTGACACATGTTTGCCTATGGAGAGTTTTCCTTAGTTCATTTCCAAACATATCATTTGTTAGTGGAGTGAATTTGCCTTTTATTTATTTTATTCTTTTTATTATTTATGTTGTTTTCTTTTTATTATCGTTGCTTTTATGTGAATATTATTTAAAAAGGGGAATGTGTACCCTTCCTATGCCTTATGACTAGAGGATGGATCTCCTATGTATTTGCTTTTTTTTTTTTAATTTGTGTTTGATTTCATTTAATTTTATTTATTTACCTTTGGGGATGTGTGCTCTTCCTAGTACCAATATGGCTAGAGGAGAGATCATTGTTTACTTATTGTTTTCATTTATTTTTATGTTATTTCTATCATTCATGCCGATATTTTGTTCATGTATCATTATTAAATGCGATAATTGTACATTCATCATGATATAATTGTCATGCATACATGAAACCCTTTTTGACTAAATCCATATGATTTTAAAGCCAAAACTATTAGAAAATTGACATTTTTCTAAAATTAATATTGTATCAATCACGAGTCCCTGAATCCTTCCTTTGGTTTGAGGCTTTTTTTTACCATTGGCAAAATATTATTTTTTATGGAGTTAAAGTAAAATAGTTTCTTAATCACCTGAAAAATTCAAACATTTTTCAACATATTAAGTGGCGACTCATAGACACACAATGCACCTAATGTGCCTATAAGGGGTTTTCCTAAAGTAAGTTTCGATTACCGACGCCATGCGCAATCTGACCCATAGTCGATTTCCTCAAACCATACGCTCGAGGTGCACAGGTACTCCTGGAGATCAGGGCCTGACAACATGGCATAATTGGGTAGGGAGTGAGCAACAATTTTGATCAAAATTTCTTTTCCACCTTTATTTAAAATTTTTAAACACCAAAATGAAACTTGATTCCAAAACCTTTCCTTAATCAATTAGAAAAATGCTTTTTCTTTCTACCAATAAAGGAAGGGAGGCCAAGATACATACCATACTCAATTGTGTAAGAGACATTTAGAGCATAACATATTGTATGTTGCACATATCTACTGAATGAAATAGTACATTTTTTAAAGTTAATTTGCTGCCCAAAGCTTTTCCATATTCAAAAAGAACTTCCTTGATAACTGATGCCTCATCCATTGAGGCTTTGAAATACATGAAGCAATCATCTGTGATGAATAAGTGGGAGATACAAAAGGGTTGAATGAGCAATTATCACACCATGAAGCAGGCCTTGCCTTTTTTTTTTCTTTTGCAAATCAAACAACTAAATGATTCAACATAAATAATAAAGATGTATAGAGAGGTCTGTAGTTGTAATATAGGAGACAAATCAACTCCATCATGCAAAACTCTGTATGAAACCATTGAAATACATAATAGAATACAGTCTATAAAAAAGGGGGGAAACCTATTTTATCCATCACTTTAGCAATAAAAGCACATTCCATATGATCGTAGACCTTAGCCATATCTACCTTTAATGCTGCCATCCTCGAAATGCTTAGAGTCTTCCTATGAAAATAATGCATAATCTCAGAAGAGATAAATATGTTTTCAATAATCATACGACCATGGATAAAGGCACTTTGAGAATCAGAAATGACAATTCCTACAACCTATTTGCCATTGCTTTTTCAACAATTTTGTAGATTATGTTGCAAAGAGAGATCGATCATAGATAAAAAAAAATGCTAGAGGCATTGTCCTTTTTAAGGAGAAGGAATACATGTTTTTCATTGACCCCTGCTAGAAAAGAACATGAAGAAATATAATTGAGGTAAGCTTTGACAGTTTTTGTTCCTATGATATCCCAATAATGCTGAAAAAAAATTCTAAATTCACGCCCTCAGGTCCAGGAGTGTCATGCCTGTTTCGGGGAGTGTGACGATCCTAGCGCATGGGTAGCTATAAGTGCACCAAAAATTCGTAAAACTTATTAGCAAACTATAATAACGCTTAACAAATAAAAAGATTATACAAAATTTTATTATAGGATCACTAATCATAATTTTTTTTTATTATTATTATTCAAAAAATAAAAAAATACTAATAAGATACAACACATTTTAAAGCTACAACCATTAATTTTAAAATTTAAATTACTTCCTTTTGAAGAAAAAAAAATTAACAGCAATTAGTTTTAAAAAAATTAAAAAAATAGAAGAGATATCCAGAAACATAGGAATAGAGAAGGGCGAGAGATAGGAATAGAGAAGGGCAAGAGAGTAGAGAGAAAGAAAGCGAAGGAACCCCATCCAACTATGATTTTTCACCCAACCACCTTCGAATAGAAGCCTAAGTATCAGCAAGCCCATGGGACCCAACAGTGGCAACCATCCGTGGTTGTGGAGCTCGAAAATCTGACCTGAAGCTTTAACAAAGATGAAGCTTTCGAGGCCGATTTTCAGCCAAATGGTGAGGGTAGTGTAAAAAAAATCACATATTTGGAGGTCATATAAAACGAAGAAGATGGTATATATGGTTCGTCAAACCAGCCACCTTCACCCGTGGCGACCACCAGTAGAGGCAGCGACTCTAGTGGCCCTAAACATACAGGAGTTTATTTTCAAATTTTCAGTGTGTTTTCTCGAACTATTTTGACCAAATTTGCTAAGGTAAATTCAAATCTTTAAAAAGTTATTGTGTTTAATTGAAATTCTTGAATTGTGATGAAATTGATTGTGATCATTTGAGTTTGAATAAATTTGCTAATGAGTTATTTATTGAAGTGTGTCTAGACTACTAAAAATGATGAATTCTGATCTTATAAAAATGGTAATGGTAAAATTAAAATGGTAGAATTGAC
>CAOJBK011379675.1:0-11603 GCA_948294925.1 Codiaeum variegatum | reverse complement strand
GAGAGAGAGAGAGAGAGAGAGAGAGAGAGAGAGAGAGAGATAACTTAACATAGGTTTGATCATGGACTATTAGACTAAATTCCTAGCTATAAGGAATGAGTGAGGGGCTTAGGGTTTTCAAATAACAAGCATACATTCTAGATCCTACTCTAAAATCTTTTAGCTCCCTGTTAGCATCTTGAAGGGTCTCTTGTACTTGTATCTTCACATCTTTCATGTGTACATAAGTATCCTTGGCATACCAATGAGAGAATACATTAAAATGTTTATGCAAAGGCTCAATTATTTTAATTACATCATAAACTTAGTAATTAATAATTAATTACAACTCTATACACATAATAAAAGAATATTATTACATGTCCAACAATATCCATTCATAATGGTTTTAGTCCATGACAACCATTTATGCCAACCCAACACAATATAAGAACATATAACTCTTATATATTTAATATGTGTTGCAAACTTCCAACCTTTTAGAGTGTGTCCCAAAAGATGTCACCATATGAATGAACGGTGATTTACCATACGCCTATATGATAGTATAGAAAATTAGACAATCTAAGGTTAAAAACATACAACCATATGGTGAAACCCCATATGTATGGACTTGGGCATGCGACGGTATGGTGAAATACCATATGCATGTATGCTAGTTTAGAAAAGGTTTGGTACATAAATTTGATGGCATTGATACCATTTGAAGGGAAAACATGAGTCGCATAGCAAAAGTGGAAAAATTACTCGACTTTTAGTTTTTGAGCGTTTTAAATCATTTTTCCATTTAAAATTCTTTTGTCAAAACCTATGTTAAGTGATTAAATCAAACACTTTGATAAAATCACTTGAACACATAATGGACCACATTTAACCCATCAAAGATTTGATCTACCAATTTTGTACAAAACACACAACAACAAAGAAGAGAGAATGAAGTATCAAATACCTTTTCTTCCCTCTTTCATTCATCTCCTCAAATGCAAAGCCTCTAGCTATCCCACACCAAGCTTGAGCAAGCAAGGAATCCCCTTCCTACTTGATGTTGAACTAGGCCCTTTGCTCTCTAGGTTACCCTTACTTAAGGTCTAAGTCCCACCTCAATGTTAAGGGAATAATTAAGTTTTCTAAGTCTTGCACTACCTTAGCTTTAGGTCAATTCTGAGTTCTGTGAGTTAAGAAGAAGAGAAAGTTCTTAAACACAATAAAGATCTCTCCTCATTCTTGTCTCAAAATCTAGAAATTTAACTTAAAGCTTGTATTTTGACTTGACCATTTTAGACAAAACACTTTTTCCTTTTATATGGTGGAGGTGTAGAGAAAACCCACTAACTTGATGACTCATCTTATTTTTCCACTAACTTGGACACATGTCATGACTAAATGAATTGCATGAAAACACTTATCAAGACATAAAGCTATTGGACTGTGAGTTGTCATCATTTTTAGTTAGTGAAGAATCTCAACATAACTAACAATTAGTTATATAATAACTAATTATTTAATTCCTTTTAGTCCAAGTCCAATTTAAATTTAGTTTTCAATATTTTTCATCTAATACAAAATTAACTAAATTGAAATAGACTCCTTACAAAATGAACTTTAAGACATGCTAGGGTCTTTGTAATTTAATTACAATTTCAATTCGATTATAATTAATAATTAATTGAACCCTTTAATTAAATATTATTATTATATCTTTATCTATCACTTACTAAATACTTTAGGGTGTGTGACTAGTTTATGTCCTAAATAGCAAGATAGAGAAAAACCCTTTTTCTCTTTATCTATGCATATCATCCCATTTCATAACAAGTCTCGTAAGTCTCGAATAATGTCTAGCATAACATATTGTGACTACCTAAATAGGAATGAATATTGATGATCAAATCAATGAACATTTTACAAAGACTTGTTGATCATAATTACCATGCACTCGAGTCCCTTCATTAAGGATTCCCAATCTTAGCTAGGGTTATGGATTCGTCAAACCCTATATGCCTTGATCATATGACCACTCCTAAGTTCTAATCCTTTATAATCTCGATTCCTACTAGAAATAACTTTTGAGTGAGTCTGATCTACATTGGCCAAGGATTTCATAGGATTCCTTCCTTGTTTACCTAAGTAAATGAATTCTATATTGGAGAAAATTTACCTCAATATATCACTGAGTACAACCACCACATGCCATATACCTTTGCCTGACTAGTAGAAGTATGTAAGTAGTAATAAGCTATATCTAACAATATATCAAATAAAATGTCACCTTAAGTCAAAATATCATATGCATAATTATGACCTAGACGATTGAATATTGATTGTGGAAAAAACTGTGTATTCATCATCTAAAGTCACTTGTTCAACTTAATCATCACATGAGAGTCCACATGTTATCACGAAATCACATGTCTATAGCATGAGACTCATGACCTCCATTACCATAAGTATCACGTACTTATAATGGATGACAACAACAGAGATAGTCTTCCGAATTAATGATATCCCAATCAATAATTCTATGACCATGAACACATTTTATAGTATAATGACAAAGAGAAACTGTCATTCATATTCTTAAAATCTTTAAGAATATATTCTCATACAAATTACTAATGGAACATATATAATTTATAACAAATGAGGAATTCATTTAAATAAATTATATATTTTGTTGCTATAGAGATTTAATTAGTACATTTACATTATGCTCTAGGGCATACAAGTCTAATAGAGTTGGCTTTATTTTAGTTAGTGGACAATCTCTACATAATAAATAATTAATTATCTCATAATTAATTATTTATTCCTTCTTAGTCCAAGTTCAATTTAATTTTAATCCTTAATATTTTGCATCTCATATAAAATCAACTAAATAGAATTACCCACTTTATGAAATGAACTTCAAGACATACTAGGGTTTCTGTAAATTTAATTACAAGTTCATTTTGATTATAATTAATAATTAATTGAACACTTTAATTAAATATTAATATCTTTATCCAATTCTTACTCAAAACTTTATGGTGTATGACTTACTAAGTTCATGTCCTAAATAGCAATGAGATAGAGAAAACTCTTTTCTCTTTATCTATGTATAGAATCCCATTTCATTCATAGTCTCGTAAGTCATGAGTGACGTCTAACATAACATATTGTAACTACCTAAATAGGAATGAATGTTAATGATCAAATAAATGAACATTTACATGGACCTATTGATCATAACTACCATACAGTCGAGTCCCTCCATTATGGATTCCCAATCTCAGCAAGGCTCATGAAATTGTCAAACCTTATATGCCTTAATTATATGACCACTCCTAAGTTTTAATTCTTGATAATCTAGATTCGTACTAGAAACAACATTCTAGTTAATCTGATCTACCTTGGGCATGAATTTCATATCAAGGAGAATCATAAGTCATAGGATCACTTCATTGTTTACCCAAGTTAATGAATCCTATATCAGAGAACATTTACCTCAATATATCACTGAGTACAACCACCACTTGCCATATACCTTTGCATGACTAGTTGAAGTATGTTAGCACTAACAAACTATAGACACCAATATATTAAACAACATATCAACTTAATATAAGGCCCCATCCGAGACCGTGGAATTTCCCAGTGCGCCCTCGAGTTTAAGGCTCGAGGAAACTGACCACAAGCGGTTAGATTGGGCCTGGCATCGCGGTTATGGGCATGTCTTACATTTATACACCCCACATGTGTTCGTTGGTGTGCATGTGTGATGTGTGTAAAAGACTTAGACTTATATAAAAAGAATGCCATCTATTACTTAAGTAAGAGGATGCTGGCCCATGAACTCAAGTATAAATACATAAAAATGCTCTACCTAACTCAGGTATAGGTCTGTCAAAAGCTAAGGTATTATCTAGGGTCATAGTCACACATGTCCTCACTTATCAGAGTCCACTAAAATATCTCATATAGAAGCCTGTCATGGATAGTAAGATGGCTAGTTGGATTGCAGTCCTGGAAGCCTACAATCTCAAGTACATTCAAAGAAAGTTCATCAAAGGTAGTGTTATTATTGATTAACTGGCTGCTGCCCCAACCGATGATCATTGGGAAGAACCTAAATTTTCTAACAAAGACATTCTATTCCTACAGACTAAAACTTAGAAATTATATTTTGATGGAGCCACAAACCACAAGGGTTATGGTACTAGATTGGTGTTCCTTACACCAACAGGTGAGAGCTTAACCATGGAAATCAAACTAGATTTTGAGGTAAATAATAATGAAGTCGAATACGAAGCATGTGTATCTAGACTAGATCAACTCTCCAGATTGGTATTACAAACTTAGAAGTCTACAAAGACTTCAACCTTATTATCTCACAAGCCTTGAGAAAATGGAAAATCAGAGAGAAGCGGTTGGTTCCTTACCATAAGCGCCTCAAGGAGTTAGCCAACATCTTTGATAATTTATCATTCCATTACCTTTCAAGAACTCAAAATAGGTTCGTGACGCACTGACGACTCTTGCATCTATGATAAAAATATGTGATGGGTTCATTATCTGTCCTATTTCGATAAGCCTCTAGCGTCAACTAAGTTTTTAGGCACATTGCATGAACATCCAAAAATTCAAAGAGAAACCATGGTACTGGGACATCTATGTCAATCTCACCAAAAGGAGAATATCCTGAAGGTGCCTCCAAATCAGAAAGGAGACCCATTAGGCAACTGGTTATTGGATACATCCCTCAAGGTGGCATCCTTTATAAAAAGACAATTAATGGAATCCATCTTAGATGCGTCTCAGACGAAGAGGAAAACAAGATCATGGAAGAAATCTATGGAGAGACAGATGGCACCCACTTGAATGGTTTGGCATTGTCTCGAAAGATTATGAACCAGAGTTACTATTGGCTAACTATGAATGGGGACTACGAACAATAGGCCCGAAGGTGCCTGAAATGTTAAGAGTATACAAAACTCCTAAAGCTTCCTTCTTCGTCACTTAATCCAACTTCTTCACCTTGGCCTTTTGGTGTCTGGGGCATCGACGTTACTGGTAAGATCTCACCAAAGTCATCTGCCAGTCACAAGTACATTTTAGTGGCTATAGATTACTTCACTAAATAGGTTGAAGCTACACCTTATCAAGTTCTAGATTCCAAGTAGGTGGCTCAGTTCACCGAGACAAACATCATCTCAAGGTATGGTGTTCCATATGAGATCATATCTAACAATGTCTCCCACTTCCAAAAAGCGGTAGTCACTCTCCCAAAAAAAATGAAAAAATTGAACATCACAGGTCTTCCCCATATAGACCTCTAACAAATGTCAAAATTAAGGACACCAATAAAGCATTAAAGAACTTGCTACATATGATGATTAGCAATCACAAAGGTTGGCACCTACATCTGCCAAACGCCCTCTTTGGGTATAGAACCATATATAAATTAGCTACTAGAGCTACACCATACTCCTTAGTCTATAGAATGGAAATAATCCTCCCTATAAAGTGGAAATTCAGACAGCTTGAGTTCTTCAAGAAGCTCATATCTCAATGAGCCTACTATGACAAACTCAATGCAATTGATCAGAAAAGGATGGAAGTTCTCAACCACACATAGAACTACCATATTAGACTTGCTAAGCACTTCAACAAACAGGTTTGAAGTCGCAATCATTGGGAAGGTGACTTAGTCCTTAAAGAAATCAAACAAGTCGTGTAAGACCCTCAAGGGAAATTCAGACCTCCTTGGAGTAGACCATACATCATTAAGAAGATCATGCCAGGCGGAGGCATCATCCTAATGGACGTCGAAGGCAATGAATTCAGTTATCCCCTTAAACTCAATCAGCTCAAGAAGTACTTTATTTAGTGTTCTTATTGCATGAGCATGTATTCAAGCATCATCATTTCTATAACAAGAACTATGTTGACCTGATTTTCCAAAATTACCATTGTACTTCAATTTTTTAAACATCTTTTGTAAGGAGATAAGTAGGTAACCCTCATTGAGTATGGTCTAAATCATTTTAATAAAAATCAATGTTTCATTCTCATTCACATTTAGGCTCTTTAACATTGTATGCAAGAGTTAAAAATAACAAATAAATAAAATTGAAAAAAGAATGAAACTCGGTAAGCTAAAAACACAAGTGGGCATCTTAGGCAAAATTTAGGGTATAACCTACTAGACTGAAAATGAAAAGGTAGTCTAAGCTATAATTAAGAAAGCTCACTAAGTTGAAAAACAAAAAAGGGGTGGCTTATGAAAAAATAAGAGCTTAAATAAAATAAAAACAAGACATTGAGACAGAAAATAAAAGAAACTATAAATTTAAAAAAAAGGAAGTCTTTTTTTTCTTAAGTATAGACTTGGACTCAATCTTCAATCTCATTCAGGAGAGCAAACCACTTCACCTTCTCCTTTTGCCAATAAACTTTAATCCATCACTGGAGATACTTTCTAGGCTTGCCATTGTTGTCACCTGGGATCACCATTTCCCTTGCAAAGTCTCTAACCCAATGAGAGAGAATAGTTTTACTTACTCATTCATTCATTATGGTTACTTTAAACAAATGACCATATAAGGGCACATCCTAATCATGTCCCATCTAACGAAAAATTCTAGTTGCTTAATACTAGGCCACAAGCTGAAAGCTAAGCAAGTACACATACTTGAAGCCTTGATTCCTCAGTAGGAATTGCTTAATGACATACCAATCAGGCTTCCAAAGAAAATCTGAAGGACTCAGCTCCATTACCTAGCTCATCAAATCCCTCTTAGAACCTAAGCGAATGGTAATCTTTCGAGAATGGTACCAAGCTGCAGAATAACTCAGTCTATCAGATCTAGGAAAAATCTTAAGATGGTCTCTTAGCCAAATCTGAAAGCAAAGATCCAGTCAAAAAAGACTCAAAATATGTTAAAACAGACAACCAAGGAAAGGGTCTAGGTACTAGGAGTAAAATCGGACTAATAGTCCAAGGCTCTCTTGAGCTATAATAACGATCAAGGCTCAATAGTGTTTTAGCCAAAATCATCCCCATAATTGACTTACCTTTGCCCATCTAGAGTATCAGATGAGCTATCTTCGCATCTCTTTATCCAACTAGTCCCATAAAAATTTACCCAATAATCAATGCAAAGGCATAAGCCCTCAGGCTTCGATCTTGCCAAACTGGGTCTTCAGAGCAATCCCAAAATATAAAGCCCAAAGAAATCAAGTCCACCAAATCATCCTTCACCATGCCTGGAGCAACCTCTATGCTTAAGCTCAGTAGCCTCTTGAACAAGTTAAAATAGCCTACCCACTCTAGTGGAATAGCTAGAATAGCCTTAGGGCTCATTCCAAGCAAAAAGGAAAACTCCTCAAAGGTGGGACACATCTTGTCCATGTTAGCCCCAAACCTGAATATGTGATCAACAGGATCCTAAAATTGTACGCAAGCATTCAAAAAGTCCTAGTCAATCTTGACACCCCCTAAGAGTTGGTAGAGCTTCCATACCATACCTCCCAATGTTGATTCTATTCACTTTGTCCAGCTTCTGGCACCACCCATGCATCACGTGGCAGAAAAAGGGTTCCATGTTGCGGGCAAAAAGGAAAGAAACTGACTTTTCTGAAGAATAATTTTAATTTCCAGTGATTTTCTGAGTAAAAAATCGGAAGGCTGAATGCGAGAACCATGACAAAACGCACACATTTTAGCCTAAACACATGCATCTAGGCTAAAACGCATGTGTTTTGGCTCAAACACGTAAGTTTGACAACAAACACATGCGTTTGCTCCAAAACACATGCGTGAGGGGATAAAAGCATGCATTGGCTACCACGTGTCATGCGTTGGTTTGGCCTGCCACACCAATTTGTTTTGACGAGATTCGATTCCATTTTTTGCTTGATTTTCAACCTAAAATATTTTTCAATCGAATTTTCCAATCAAAAATCATTTCCAAAAAATTAGAAAATCATGAAACAAAATGAAAAATGAAAATTTTTTGAATTTTCTTCAAAACATAATCCCAAAAATTCAAAGCAAAATCTGAAGTTGTTTTTATAAAAAGCCCGAAAGTGGGGCCCAAATACAGTAAAAAAAGCATAAAAAATCATCATTCATCATCCCTAAGCTCAAACTCCTCACCATCATATTCCTCTTCAGGATCGGCCCATGCACCACACCGTTTGACGACCATCCACTCTAGCCGGCTCCTCAGAATGCTCATCTCTGAAAGGGTATTGCTCAAGCTGAACATGGCCCTCTAGTGATTGTCTACACCCTAACCATAGAATAAACCAGGAACCTACAAGGAACAGTAAAAAATCAGAAGCTGTCAAATGAAAGAGTATAACTAGCATAGCAGCTAAAGAGCATACCATGTCTGAAACCTAAGAAAAGTCCACTCTATGCATCCTTGGCAAGTAGTTATAACCGAAATAGTGAATTTGACTAGTGCCTAATGCATCAGCATAAGAGACATGATCGGTAATCTAAGGTAGTATATGTCAAGACTGATTGATGTTGGCTAGCATATGGGATGAAGAAGCATCCATACCCAAAGAACGAGAACTCTAATTTGGAGCAGCCTGACGATTACTCCCACTATGAGGCCTTCGTCTCACAGCAACACCACCTTGTCTCCTAGCCTGGCCATAATCAACAAAAAATGGGGGCATCCTAATCATTAAATGAGATGCCATGAAATCTGGATACGAAGCATCCATATAGTCCTCCCGAGCTCTCCCTACTCACTAGTAAGCCTAGAAGTTTCCTAACATCCTCTCTCTCATCTATGCAGGAGGATCAATAAGCACAATCCTCCCCTCGTTGGATTGAGCTATCACACGCTCTTCGAGGAAAAACTCCATCAGGGAGGTCGAGCCAATCAAAACCTATCTCAGAGTAGGGGTTACTCCAACAGCATCAATATCGACATTCTCAAGATCGATCATATGGAAGGGTCTCCAAATAACCTAAAATCATCCAAAGACAGTAAGTAATAAGTTAAAAATTCACAGTGAAAATGATTAAGCTATTAGAATATACCTGAGTCAAAGTCACCAAAATGCGCCGGTAGTAAAAAAAGGACTAGATGTCCTGGTCAGGGAGCCAAGACTCCCTATTGGAGAGGGAAGCTGGTTCCATAGTGAGATCCTAAGGTAATGGCACCAATATGGGAAACTGCCCAAAGATGCAAAAGAAACAGACAATTCAGCGAATTCTCAAAAATTAAAGCAAATAAAAAAATAAAAGGGAAACACTAACCTCCCATATAATAGAAGTCGATGGAATAGTCGCTCTGATAACACCAGATAGCATGCCCATCCCTCTGTATACTGCAGCCAATGAGGCTCCTGAAGGGAAAAACAAGTCGCGTAGCGGAAGCACGAAAGAGCACATCATTTTAAAATTTTTCAAGTTAAAACCTTTTGTTTAAACACTTTAAACTAATAATTTCATTTACATATATCAAACTCTTTGATAAAACATTTGAACATTATGAATCTTTGTTAAAACATTTTTAGCATATTAGTTCACATGCATGTATCAAACTATTTGATAAAAGATTTGAACATTTAGGACCACATTTAATCCATCAACTTGATCTATCAAATTTTATGCAAAACACAATGACACAAAGAATGTAGAAGAAATGCATCAAATACCATTCTTGTTTGTTTTGTTGAGCTCGTCAAATGTGAAGCCACAAGCTATCTCACACCAAGCTTGAGCAAGCTTGAGGTTCCCTTCACTTTAATGCAAGACTTGATCCTTTAAACTCTCTATGTTTCCCTTTAGCTTAGGTTCAATTCTCAACTCCGAGTTAGGGAACTAGTGAGTGTTTTGATTCCTTAGACTTCCTTAGCAAAGGTAAATTCCTAAAACTCTAACTTAGAAACCCTTTAAACACTTCAAAGTTCTCAACTTCAAGTTCTGAAAATTTTCTACTCTTGACTTAATTATGACTTAGGCAAAACAATGTTGCTTTTTATATGTAGAGAAAATCCACTAATTAGATGAGTCACTAATCACCTCCACTAAATAGGACACTTGTCATGACTCGGTGAATTTCATGAAAACACATATCATGAAAAAGCCTAAGTGGAGAGTGAGTTGGGATAATCTTTCAAATTAGTGGAAAATTTCTGCACCATTAGCTATCACATAACTTATTACTTTGCTTAGGTACTTAGTCCAATTTTAATTTAATCCTTCATGTTTTGTATCTCATTCAAAATGGAGCAAATTGAAATAAACTCCTTTAAAATGAACTTCAAGATATGTTAGCATCTTTGTGAATTTAATCACAAGTTCAATTCGATTATAATTAATAGTTAATTGAACATTTCAATAGAGTATTAATTATAATATCTTTACACAATGCTTTCTCAATACTTTTCGGTGTGCGACTCACTAGGTTCATATCCTAAATAGCAATGAGATAGGGAAAACACTTTTCCTTTATCTATGTATAGAATACCATGTAATACATAGTCTCGTAAGTCGTGAGTGACGTATAGCACAACATATCGTGACTACCTAAATAGGAATAAATATTCACGACCAAGTCAATGAACATATAAGAATGGACCAATGATCATAGTTACCATGCACTCAAGTCCCTTCATTATGGATTCCCGGTCTTAGCTAGAGTCATGGATCCATCAAACTCTATATGCTTTGATCATACGACTGCTTCTAAGTTCTAGTCCTCGGTATTCTCGATTCCTACTAGAAACACTTTCTAGTGAATCTTTTCGACCTTGGCCAAGGATTTTATATCGAGGAGAACTATAAGTCATAGGATCCTTACTTGTCTGTCTAAGTTAATGAATTCTTTCTTAGATAACATTTATCTCAATATATCACAAAGTACAGCCATCAGATTCCAAATATCCTCGCGTGGCTAGCAGAAGTATGTAAGCAGTAGCAAACTACACCCACTAATACATTAGATAAATTCCACCTCAAGTCAAAGGACTATATTCACAACTGTGACCTAGACGATTAAATATTGTCTGTATGAAAAGCCATGTATGCATCGTCTAACGTCACCTATTCAACTTACCCATCACATAAGAGTCCGCATGTTGTCATGACATCACATGTCTGTAGTATGAGACTCACTACCTCTATTACCATAAGTATCACATATTTATAATGGATGACAATAGCGGTGATGGTCTTTCGAGTTATCGATGTCCCAATCAATAATTTTATGACCACTAACATGTTTTATAACATTATGATAACGAGAACCTGTCACTCATATTCTTAACTCCTTAAGAATAGATTTTGATACAAAATGCTAATGGAACATATATATAAGTTATAACTGAATGTGGGATTCATTTAAATAATATATATATATATATATATATATATATATATATATATATATATATATATATATTATTGCCATTTGGATTCAATTATTACATTTATAATGAGCTCTAGGGCATACAGGTCTAGCAATTTTCCACTTGAACTACAACTAATCCTAGAGCCACTCATTATAGTATCTCAGTCCCATCTTCTCAAGATGAAACTCTAACTACTTATGACTCATAGCTTTACTCAGTGGATTAACCGTGTTATCAGCTGAGGC
>CAOJBK011379652.1:0-16813 GCA_948294925.1 Codiaeum variegatum | reverse complement strand
CTCATTAGTATATCATCCTCAAAAATTGGTGAAGGGTCAAGCTTTGGCGGACTTCCTTGCTGATCATCTAACCCAAGAAATCTTTGAGGAAAGGAAGCTTCTTGTATGTGGTGTGAATATTCAACCTTGGGTCCTCAAGTTCGATGGCTCTTCTACAGACAGATCGACTGGGGCTGGCGTGGTAATTACATCTCCTTCCGGTACCAAAACAGCTTTAAGTTTCACTTTAGATTTTGAATTCACTAATAATCAAGCTGAATATGAGGATTTAATCGTAGACCTTGAAATTCTTCAAGACCTTGGTGCCAAGGAAGTATTGGTTATTAGTGATTCACAGCTTATGATCAAGCGGGTGTATGGAAAATATAAGTGCACCAGCTTATCCTTAGCACCTTACTTTATTGCTGCTATTCAACTTATTGATTCTTTTGAAAATATATCTTTTATGCATGTGCCTAGAGAATCTAATTGGGAAGCTGATAAATTATCTCAGGCTGCATCATGTTTAAAAATGTCAGAATAATTAATTCACAATTTGATTTTGGTGCATAAAAAAGTCACACCCATCCATTCAAGAAAGAGGTCTTCAATTTGATTCATTGAATACAGACTTGAATGTGGTGGGTGATTGGCCTGCCAGACTCAAGATGTATCTAGAAAATCCTTTCAAGAAAGTGTCATTCAAAGTTAGAGCCCAAGCCATGAATTACATTATGATTGGGGAAGACTTGTACAGAAAGACTTTTGATGGCCTACTTTTGAGATACCCTTCATTTTCTCAAGCCATGGAGATTATGAACGAAGTCTATGAAGATATTTATGGTGCGCATCAGACTGGAAGGAAGATGGGATGGTTGATTAGGAGGCATGGCTACTATTGGCCTTCAATCATGAAAGATTGCATCTCTTATTCCAAGTGGTGTCACTAATGTTAAAGGTATGGAACTATTCAATGAGTACCACCTGATGACATGTATCTAGTGGTGAAACTTTGGCCATTTAGAGGTTAGGCCATTGATCTCATTGGAAAAATTTATCCTGCTTCATTCAAAGGCCATAGCTTTATTATTATGGCCAGCGATTATTTCATCAAATGGGTAGAGGCAATTCCCATAAGGAAAGTTGAGTAAGAAGATGTCATCACCTTCATCAAGGAGCATCTTATTCACAGGTTTGGGATTCCTTAGACAATTACCACAGATCAGGGAACTATGTTCGTTAGGGAAGAGATGAGAAAATTCATGGAAGATTATAGTATTAAACATCTTACCTCAACTCCTTATTATGCTCAAGCCAATGGTCAAGCTAAGGCTTCCAACAAAATCATCATTAGCATTCTACAGAAAATGCTTGATGACAATCTTAGAGATTGGCCAAGAATACCATCAGAAACTTGTGGGAATATTGAACTTCAAAAAGAGAAGCAACCGATGCAAGTCCTTTTGCACTTACCTTTAGGCATGATGCTATTTTGCCTTTAGAGGGATGTGTCCCATCTTTGAAAGTTGCAAGAAAAAATGATTTGACTCATGAGGAATATTCTCAAGCTATGTTGATGGAGCTTGAGGAAGTTGATGAAGAACGCCTAAGGGCCTTCACCTGCATGGTGGCCCAAAAGAAGAAAGTATCCAGGTCATAAAATAAAAGAATCAGAAAAAAAAAAAGAAATTTAAGACAGGTGACTTGGAGTGGAAATTTATTCTACCACCTGGAACAAAAGATAGAGAGTTGGGGAACTAGTCTCCCATATGGTAGGGACCATTTAGAGTGCATCAGGTCTTGGATGGAAACTCGTACTGGTTATAAAGTTTGGATGGAGAACCACACAAAAGGTTCATCAATGGAAAGTACCTAAAAAAAATACTTTCCCACTGTGTGGGAAAGGCCAGTAACAAAATATTTGTAATGGCCTCTTGGCCAAAATAATATTGGCAAGTTTATAAATAAATAAATAAAGTTTATTTCATATTTGAAAAATATTTGCTTTGTTTTCCTCAAAACAAAATAAAAGAAAAGTTGTGATTTTTAATAAATTTTGGCAGCATTGTGCTGAATTTCCAGTAAATTTTGGAAGCATCTCTGTTGATTTTTACTATTTTCCATATGCAATGCATGATTGTGGTGCTGATGTATGAAATTGTTCAATGAAAAATCAACAAGTCTCAAAAGGCATCAATGCCTTTAAATCACATTCCTAGGCCTAAAATACCTTTCTCAGAACCTATTCACAGTCTTAGTAATTCAAAGTTCCCCAGCAAGTTCAATAATCCAACACAAGTATAAGTAAAAGAAGTGATAACACTACATCAAATATAATATGAATCAAATGGAATCAAGATCAAATCCCTTGAGGCTTTCTCAAGTCTCATCACATTTCGTCTCTTCTTATGTTGCTTCTTTCCGTTGTCTCTTGAATAATCTCCATCTGGTTGGATAGGAACTTCTCTGTTTCCTTGGCTGCATCCACAGCCTTTTGAAAATCATTACACAGTAACTTGTTGGTCCTCAACATCTCAACTTTTTGTGCTCTCATATCAGCTACCTGTTTCTCAAGGGTGGAAAGATTCGCACTCAACCTGTAAAAGGCAGCTCTGGCCTCAGCTCCTTTGGTCTTCATCTTTTCAATCTCTTTTTGCTGCTTTAGGTATTCAACCTTTCGATGTTAGTCAGGTTGTTTGAAATCTCTACCTACTTCACATTAACCTCACCCAAATGAGTGAAGCTCCATGAAATCCTTTCATTAAGTGAAGATATTGATGTCAACTTGGTGTTTCACTCCAGGATGCTAAGGCTCGCTAAAACATCAACTTTATATGGGCCGGTAAGTACCCCAATCTTTTCTGCAGATATGGTCCTTAGAGTGTTTTTAGCTTTGGCAACCTCTTTCTCAATAAGTATTGCAAGTGTACTCTGGTCATGCTCTAAGGATGATGAATCAGAGACTCATATCAAGAGAAAAATCCTCTTCTGGCATAGGTTTCCAATCATCTGTATCCTACTCAAGTAAACTAAGGCAGAAATTCCAATACACTAATCAAGAAGCATTAAGTTTGGAAAATTTCATAAACAGGAAAAAGAAGACAAACCTCAATAGAAGGAGGATAGCTTGCCGAGGATGGCCTAGTTCCTTCTTTTTTGTTGAATCGACACATTCTACAGGAAAAAATGTCATCTTTCTCAGTGGAAAAAGATCTTGCAGAGGAATGAGAGTAGCTAGCTTTAAACCCTTTTCCTCAGAGTCTTCAGACTCTTCAGAGCTGTCCACATCCTGGACGATCACAATATCCAATTCCTTTGATTTTTTAGTTAGTGTTTAGGCTGCCTTTATTCTCAAAGAAGATTAAGGAGCTATTGTGATCTTAGCTACTTGTGGCTCTATTTTTTCTCTTCTGGGGAACCAAAATCCGATTCCTTTTGATGGAACTGGAAGCTGGAGCATTTTCTTTCTTGATACCAGCTTTCTTCTTTTTCTACTCAAGTGCCTCTAAGGCAGCAACTCTGGCATTATCATCCTCCTCTGCTAAGATAAGATAAAATAATAATTATTTCTATAAAGAAGAAAAGTAGAGGAAAATTAAAAGCAAAGTGAGATTCTTACCTGGTGATCTCGGTGATGATTCCACAAATATAGGGTGTTGGGTACTCCACTAGTGAATATAATTTTTTTCGTCTTGCTTTCCCACAATAGTCACATGGAAAACAAACTTAAGCAATACAAGCTCAATGTTGACTATGTCATACCTAAAACACTTTGCTAGATCTATACCATACAGAGGAATGAAGGAGGCATCAATAGCATCAGAGGGAACAACTGTGGAAAATCCAAACTGGTGGTTATAGAGAAAAGGCATATAAAACTCAAAGCCTACGAAGGTGCAAGACATACCTCCCCGAGGGCCAAAAACATTCTTAGCCCCAATGATCAATGGTTTTAGTGAAGTAGCCTTGCAAAAAATTTGTTGTTGGATCAAATCCTTGTATAGAGTGAAGAACTTAAGCCACCTTGGCCCATCATAATAGTCTTTGAATGGGCATAATTTCTCTTGTTCTCTTTGCTCCAGACTCCAAAAGAAAGATTTGACCTCATTTTCTTCCCAAGATCTTTCTTGCCTCAGTAGATCTACTTCAATATCAGGAACTGAAGAAAAGGGAGGTGAAGAAGGGAAGTCACCCAACTCTAGGAACTATGCCATCAGCCAACATTGGAGGATCCACATACTTCCATTTATGAATTTCACTAGATTATCACTAATACACCTCCTCATCTAGGCATACAAGTTACCTAAGAGAATACTCCCAATCGCGTAATGGTCACCATGATTCAAAGCATGTGCTAATGGTACATGTTTAACACTAAGCCTCCCCGAGGCGAGGTGAAAAATATGTCTGCATAATAACACCGAAAGGAAAGCTATATGCTCCTTAGAGTATGGAGCATCTTTTCTGTTGACATGGGGAAACACAACATTACCATTTGAATCAAAGCTTCTAGAGGGAACAATACATTAGGGAACCACTTGTCATCAACCAAGCACACAATGTCTCCCCCCAAAATGGGCAACCCCGTAATAGCAAAAACATCAAGCATAGTAATGGTCATCTGGCTAAATGGGAAAATAAAAGTATTATTGCTCAGTGCCTAAAATCTCTAAGATGCAGTAAGGATGTTAGACATATAGATTACCTCCTTTATGGTCATCTCAATGAACTGAGATATGCCTAGTTGATCCCATTATTTGCCAATAAGGTTCCCCTAGCTAGTGGATCCATCTTCCCTGGTCATTAATTGGCTTTACCCATGACTTTTTAGCATCGAGGGCTTATACTTTGGATAGATATATCATCTCATCAGGAATACCTTGATAAGGAAGAGAGGGATCCCCAGATACAAGTGGCCTGGCAGAGGTAGGGGTGCTACTGCTTGATGACCTTTACTTTTATATGAAAAGCCCTGAGGGAATTGAAAATTTTTGGGGTCTGTAAGGAGAATTCTCTAAGGAATTTGATCAAAAGTAGTTAAAAAATACTTTACTGCTGTCAAGAAAGCTAGGGAATTCCTCAATCTCTATGCCCTTCATGATTTCAATCTTTGGCTACTGTGGAGAAGGAGCATGAGCATACTAATGGTGAAATGAGTAAAGTCTTTCTTGAAATAATATTTATTTACCTCAAATTTCTCTAGTCATTTGTCAGAGGGATCAGCAAGAGGAGGTGGAGGCAGTGAAGATACCTATTCAAAAGGAAATATGAGTTAGCATCACACTTTCAAACTAGCAATTTGAATTTCAAAGTTGACAACTTATCGGTCGGATGTTTTCTTTAACTTTGTAGATTCTAGGACCTTTGGAAACCATATTCTTCAAAAATCAAGAAGTGGATCAGGTCAGAATTTCAAATTCTCATGCACTCTGATTTCAATTCAACAACTAGTTTATGGCAATGTGCATGGATAAATCAAGTTTGACAAACTATGCTAAGTTTTCCAGAGGAAAAATCATATCAAACATAATTTGTTACATAAATATCAAATTCATCAAGACAATTTATTGTGTTTGTGGTTATACTGACCACATGCTGAGGCTGCATGAAATATGACATGGTTATGTGATGCTACTATGATTTTATTGTCAAAAGTGAAAATTGTCTGGGCAATTGGTTATGGAAATGGCAATTTATATTACTTAAACCAATTCATCAAAAAGAAATTTTAAAAAACTGGCAATTTGGAATGAGGAAGCATCAATTACAGTTCAAAATTCAAAAGCTTCCTCATTCACAAAATTGAGTTTTGAAAGAATTTTCCTGAGGAAACTTGTTCATTCAAGTTTATTTTAATTATTTCCTATTAAATTATCATAAAAATTTTGACAAGTTTCAGTGAAAAGTGAACTTGCAAAATTCAAGCAACAAACAGTAATGTCAAAGTCCCTGAGGAATAAAAAATTGTCAACTCAATTAGTTCAATTCATGTTTTCTTGGGAAATCAAGCTATTCAAGTCAATTTTAGCATCAAATTGCTAAAATTTGTTTGTGCCTCAGTAAAAATTCTAGCAGCATTAAACATATAGAATGACAAATTTGTTAAGGAAATTAAGGAAAACAATATCACAGCACAACAATTCAACCAATTAAAGGTAAATTTCTTTGGGAAAATCAAAATTTTCAAACTCATTTTTGCATCAATTTGCTAAAATTTAAATATTCCCCAAGGAAATTTCAACGAAATTCAACAAAATCATCACACTCAAAACAAAATCCTCAACAATTTCAATTCCCAATAACAACAAATCTAAATTTTCAACAAAAATCTAAAATTACATTTTGGTTTTCTGTAGTAGGTTTTTGAGAAGGTTCTGTTTATACTTTTAGAATGAGGAAGCGAAATAAAAAACTCTAGTGTGGAAGTTAGAGTTAGGCAGTGCAACACTATGGTTGTGTTGCTACCATTGGACGAGGCAGTGGCTGGAGAAGCCTCACCAGCGGGTTGAATTGCTGTGACACCTGCCTACTGGGGCTCTCGCTTGCATGGTCGAGCTATGGCAGGTTGGACGTTGCTTGCGACTTCCCTCGCTCCCTGAGGCCTCGTCTGTTGCATTATGTTGTCCGGCTGTGCCTAGCGCACGATAGGTTGTGGCTGGTTCCTCGCCTATTGCGTTGCGTCGCGCGACTGTGCTTCACGTGAGGTGGGCTGAGGCTGGTTCTTCGTGCACTTCTCGCTCGCAGTTATCCCTCGCTTATTGACGACTCTCGTGGTGCTGCCTTCTGAGCATTTGTCAGCAGCATCTCTTCCGGTTGCTGCTGGTCGATGCTGGAGGTGGTGGTGGTGGTTGGGGCAACGATTTTGATGAGTTTTTAGGGAATAAGGGAAATAGAATTATGAAGGATTTGGTTTTTAGAAAATTGATAAAAGGAAGGAGAATAAGAAAGGGAAAAAAATTTTGAAGAAAATTTTGGAAGAAGTAGATGTGTTTTTGGAAGGAAATTTATTTTTTGATTTTCAAAAATGAAAATTTTTGGGGGATTAGTAGAATTAATTGAACCTCATTTTTGGGAATCAAAATTTGTTGGGGATTTGAATTTTGAATTTAAATTAGTGCCTAGAGAATTATTCTTTGAGGAGGGTTTAGTAATAGTTTTATCGGAGAAACTTAGGGAATAAAATTTCAAAATCCACAAAATCCATTCTTTTAAACATTCCTCTTGATTCAAAAGAGTTTGGTGATTAGGTTTCCAATCTTCGTGAATCTGTTTATCGCCACAAGCCATACTTTCTTGGTGATTTGGGCCATAGGCAACCTTAGGTCTCACCATTGGGGAAAATTGAAACTTTGAAACTCTTTTCTACATATTATACATGATATAAGCTTTGGATCAAGCTTACAACATGTGGATGATATTGTTTTTGCCTAAAATAAATTTTTAGGCTTTTAAAGATAAATTAATGAAATTAAATATTTATTGGTCCAAAATAATTTATTTGTTGGGTTTAATGGCCTAAATAATTTTTAAGCCCAAAAGATGAGTCAGAATCAAATTAGCATTGGAGAATTTCAGAAACTGAATCTTGGGGACAAAGTAATGTGGTGTTCCATCTTCTGACTAGGGAAGTGGTATAAAATGTAGTAGCAGACACAAAATAAAGGATCCAACCAACAACTTATCAAACCAACACTCAACAACAATAATCAATAACTAACCAATCAATCAAACCAATTTTCAATTCAAATTCACAGCTTTAAATTTAAGTTTTAGCATTTCCTCTACAATCTTTTTTCTTTACTGTAATCATCAAGTTTTAACTTTTTCCAGTGTTTTTCAATTTATTGTAATTGCCAACTTTTAGCAAATCAATACAAACATGTTTGCACTTTTTAAATTCTAAATTTCATATTCAATTTGCAAATCAAAGTTTAGTGAAATCCAAACAAATTGTAGTAAAGGTGTTTGGGAATCCGCATTCGTTTGAAAAGAAGTCAAGTTTTTTACATTTGAGGAACTTCTCCTCTTGCATGTCTGTAAGTTTGAAAATTTATACGTAATAAGTAGCATTTTGAACACTTTGTTTAAATGTGGCCACCCAGTTAATTCTATTAACTGTTACTATTGCTTTTGGAGATAGCATTTGAACTATTTGTTCAAGTGTGGCCATCCAGTTGATTTACCTTCAGTTCATGACTGAAAACTAGCTTCTAAACTAACATTTCTTGTTCATTTGCATTTGGATGTGATGATACTTCCACACTGATTTGGATATAATGATGTGTTAAATTAACTGTTGCATTGCTAGAGGTAGCATTTGTTCAAGTGTGGCCACCCAATTGATTTACCTTTATTTCATGACTGAAAACTCCTTTATGAGCCAACATTTCTTGTTCATTTGCATTGGGCTGTGATGATGCTTCCACTCTGATAATCTAATTAGTGTTAATAGAATGGTGTGTTGAATCAACATATGCTGGAGGTAACATTTGAACTCTTGTTCAATGTGCCACCCATTTGATTTACCTTCATCATTTTCTTGAATGAAAAAAAGCATCTGAGTCCTTTTTTTGTTTTTGCACTTTTTACATAATCATGTTTCCTATTATACTAACTACTTTTACTTGTTCTATTTTTTAATGCAGAAATACAAAGTTTTGTAGATTATACTATCCATTTTATTTTTTATAGAAGCTAAAAACTATGCAACATACTGATAATTTTTTGGACTTAGTATTTATTTTTATAGGTTTCAAAATGTAATTTGATACAATATCCATTATAATTTGTAATATATAATACTTATTTTAGTTTATTCTTTTATCATTTTTAATTTAAAAATAATTTATGTTAATTTATCATTAAGTTACTTAGTGAAATTTCAGTTATTGTGTTTAAGCTCATCACCAAAAAAATCAATCGACTAAACCGAAAATCCAAATTCTTAATGGTTCGGTTAAAATATGATTTCATATTTATAATAATTTGGTTTGGTTCCAATTTTTTTAGAATATGGTTTGGTCGGTTTGGATATTTTTTCCACCAAATCGAACCATGTCCACCCTCAATTAAAAGAATGAGGTTGAAATATGATTTTTGATGCCGATTTTTTTTTTAATTTTTAAATAATTAGTCATTTCTATATTAATAGAATAAACCACATATATAATTATTCCAAACTACATAATATTTATATTATATATAAAAGTATTTATATTATATATAAAAGTATGAAAGTGGGAGGACAAATAAAATTACTAAACTGTCATCACTAATTATGTTTTAAGATAAGGCTAGTTTAGTAATCAATTGTATTATATATAAATAAACAAATAATAAGAATTAAAAAAAGAAACAGCATGCTTATAGAAAGAAAAAAAATCTGTGGGTACAAGATTGTACATAATAATTGAAGTTGAAATTACACTAATAATACAATTTCTATAATAGTAGTATTATTTTATACCTGAATAATTAATATTTTATTGAAATAGTATTAAAATATTTTTATTACATAGTATTATTATTTAGTTTCAAATAATAATTAGTATTTTATTACACTAATATTAAAGTATAATTAATTGTGATTTTTAAAAAATATAATTAATTGTATATCAAAATATTATTATCTATTAATATTTTAAAATAATAATATTTTATTAATTATATTATATTTAATATAGAAGATCACGAAATAATATATTTATCTGTCAAGCATTTGATATAGTATAATTTTTAATTTTATCATTCAATTATATATTATTTAATTTATTTTAATATAATAAAAATATGTCAATCTTAATAAAAATTGAATATTTAATGAGACATTTTAATAACTTATAAAGTACAATTCGAATAAAAATTAAGCACAGTTGTAAAATTATATGTCACTTATAGTTTTTGAGATTGAGTTTTAACTATTAATTTTCTGTTCAACCTTATTATCAATAAAAAAAATAATACGGTGAAAATATATTCATAACGAAGAAAAGGAAATCTATTTTAAGTTGTGATTCGATATTTCATTTTAATTAAAATAAGACACAATGGCTCATAAGTTTTATTAATATAAATTTTTAAAAATATAAAATTAAATATTTTGATTAAATTTATAACGGATCATATTAGCAACGTGCAAAACATGTCTAGTATATATATATATATAATTTTTCTAAAATTTTATTCTTGAATTACTAATAAAAAATTACTTTAAAATATTTCAAAAATAAAAAATTACTTTAAATGGGTTGAAACACGGCCTGCCCCAATTTAATTATGGGCTTGCAGAAAATAAGCATTGGGCTTTTTGAAAATATGCTTATTTGAACCATGATATTTTTTTTTAATTAAAAAAAAATAAACTATAGTACTCTTTTAGTAAAAATGTGTTTAGGGTTTTTTTTTAAGGTTCAAACGTGCCCCAACATTTGAAGAAAGTACCAATTTTGCACATAATGTTTTGAAATAATCAAATATGCCCCTGATCTTTTTAAAAATAGATAATCACACCCCTTGCTTAAATGCCCTGTTATATGTTGGGGACTTTCCGTTACGTGGGTTTCACCTTCCGTCCCACGTGGACTCTTATTGTCAGAGAGGAAAATTTTCCCACCTAAAAACTGAGCGAGAATTAACTCAAGCATTAATTCTCTCTTCTTCCTTTCTCTTTTCTTTACCTTTTCCATGAAAAAGTACAGAAACAACATACATAAACAAAGATTTCTTTGCCATTCGAACCATCACTTTCAAAGATTAAAAAAAATCCCTTTTATTGTTTAATAAAACAAAATTGGTGATTGTAAGGGAGAAAGAAGCATCTGATTTCGAGCTCAAAGGTACACATTGTTCTGATTTGTTTTTGCTTAAATGTGGGGTTTGGTGTTTGCATGCGGGGTATTGTTGGATTTTTTTTAATTGTTTTTTTTGCTTTTAAGTGGATTTGTGGTCTAGTGAACATTAAAATTGGTCTGCATTTCTTTTCAGTCGTGTTCAGTGTTGTTTTTAGTAAATTTTTTAATTTAGGGTTTATGTGTTTTGTTTGTTTTAGGATTATAGTATTAATTTGTGTTAGTGTTTGTTGATTTGAGTTTTTTTTTTATTATTATTATTTTTTATTTTAGGGTTTAATTCCAGATTAGGGTTTCATGGGCAATTGATTTGGGGATTTTGGGATTGTTATGAAATTGGTAATAAATTGATAAAAATTGATTGATAATGTTGGCTTGTTATAGCTTATTTTATTGTCAAATTAATGTTCTGATTGATTTATGAATTTGTTATTGTTATTTTGTATTGTAGGATGGGCTGTGTAACTGTGGATTTTAATTTTCATTATGGGGATCAGTGGGTTTATCAACCTGATTTGAGGTATATAAACGGTGGAGTTGATAGGTTGTGTAACTTTGATGTGGATTATCTATCTGCTAGGGACATTAGGGAAAGGTGTGTGTCTAATCTAGGGTTCAACAATGTGTCTTCTATATTTATTCTAGAACTAGGGAGATCACCTAGTATCGGACTAAGGCTGGTTAATGATGATATGTCAATTAGAAGAGTCCTGAACAAAATATTAGCACACAGTTGGGTTAAGGAGATTGACATTTTTGCAACACATGAGATTGATGAACCTGTGCTTCTTGAATCAATTCAGTTACTAGAAGGACCAAATAATGAACCTCTAGAACCTAGTGCACCAAATGAAGCACCACTCCCTGATTTCAATTGTTCATTTGGTTATGAACATGTTAAATCAGTTAATGAGTGCAATCTGGGTACTCAATGCAGTAGGGCCAATGTAGGGGCTGTGGGAGGCAATGAAGGAATGGTAGGCAATGAACAAACACATGAAACTAGGACCGAGGGAGTTATTGATTCTGAGTCAGAACCTAGTGATAGTGAGGACATAGATTATAAACCACCTGTTAAAGAGAGTGAAGATAGTGACATGGATACTGATTTTGAGAATGAAGCTGTCCCAAATGAGAGGTTACCTTATGACGAAAATGATGGTAGACCTCATTTCATGCTTAATATGTCTTTCGTTAACAAAGCTGGGCCTAGGGAGGTAATACAAAAATATGCATTAGATAAGGGTGTGAAGTTGTCAATTAGACCTAATGAACCATACAGACTTAGGGCTAGATGTGTGACAGATCCAGGTTGTCCTTTCCTGTTGTATATAGCTAAGGATGGGAAGAATGAAGGGCTTGTTGTCAAGACACTAAACCCTGAGCACACATGTTTCAAAACATTTATTAACCCAACATGCACTGTAAATTTCTTAGCAAAATATTTTAAGAGTAGACTTTATAAGAACCATGGCATTAAGGTTAAGGATCTTAAATCATAGGCAGAGGAAGAGCTTAGGGTTAGAGTATGTGAAACTATGGTTAAGAGGTCTAAGAGGGCAGTTATTATGCAATTGAATGGAAGTTACAAAGCTGAGTTTAATATGTTGGTTGCATTTGCTGAGATTTTGAAAAGAAGCAATCCAGGGTCCTATGCAGAGATTGCTTTGGATAAACAAAGCTTAGCTAATGGTGTTAGAAAATTCAAGAGGATGTTTGTATGTTTTAATGCATTAAAGGTACGATGAAGAATGGTTGTCGACCTATAATAGGAGTGGTTGGTTGCTTTCTTAAGGGGGTTTGCAAGGGTCAATTGTTGTATGCAGTGGGGAAGGATGGTGATGACCAACTATTTCCTATAGCCTGGGGCGTAGTTGACCTGGAAAATTGGAAGAATTGGAGGTGGTTTTTGGAATGGATTGTCAGGGCATTGGAGCTTGGAGATGGTAGCAACCTGACAATCATTTCAGACATACAGAAGGTATGCTACTAATTTTTATTTCTTTGTAATATGTGCGGCATTAATTAACATATGTTTTATGCTTCTTTGATCATTGTAGGGCTTTATCAAAGCAGTTGAAAAAGTGCTACCTTAAAGTGAACATAGGTGGTGTGCTAGGCATATTTATGCCAACTGGTCCAAGAAATTGAGAGGAGCAGCATTTAATAGATTATTTTGGATTTGTGCATGGTCAACATATCTTGAAGAATTTGTGGACAACTTGAAATTGATTGGGGAATTGAGTAAGAAAGCTGCAGAAGATTTGGTCAAATACGCACCCCATAACTGGTGCAGGGTTTATTTCAATTCAAAAAGCAAGTGTTGCATGGTTGACAACAACATCTAAGAGTGCTTCAACAGTTGGATTAGAGAGGCAAGGCATAAATCCACCATCAGTATGCTTGAAGATATCAGACTACTTTGTATGGGAAAATGAGGGACAACAAGAAAGCATCTAAATCTTGGAGATGTGATATCAGTACAAGTTGTATGACATTGTTTCAAGCCAATAAATATGATGCGGCTAAGTGTGAAGTAGTGTTTTCTAATGAATCAGGGTTTGAGATTCAAGATGGAGAAGATAAACATTATGTGTTTGTTGACAAGCAGCTATGCACATGCAAAGGTTGGGAATTCACGGGGAATTCCCTGTGCACATGCAATTTGTGCACTGTATTATGATAGGGTTGATCCATTGTCTTATATTAGTGGTTGATGCACTAAGTCCAAGTACCTAGAGGCTTATGAAACTCCATTATAGCCTGTGCCAGGAAGGAAATTTTTAAGGGTTGAAGAAGGACAAGAAATGGAACCACCAAAAATTGTTAAGGGTGTTGGCAGGCCTAGGAAAAAGAGGATCAGGGGAGATAATGAACTTAACCCTACATCCACATCAAGCAAGTTATCCAAAAAGGGTGTTAAACAAGCATGTGATTTTTGTGGTGAGTTAAGACAGTCAGAGATCTTGCATAGTGAAGAAAAATGCAACTGTCCCTAGATTTAAGTTTAAGTTTATATTTCTATAAGTGATCATAATTATTAACATGTTTTTTTTTTTTAATTCCAAAGGCTCAACAAAGAAGGATGGAGACAGAAAATGTGACTTTCAATGAACATGAGGTGGTTCCTCAACCTGTGAATGTCAGTTTTCAGAAGTTGAACCACAATCTGAGAATGTCAATGCACCAAATGTGGAGCCAGCAGTTGTGAATGTAAGTGCAACTGAGGTGGAACTAGTAGATGTGAATGTAAGTTATTTTTATTTGAGTAAAATGCAATTTAGTCTCTCAGGTTTAGAGTTGATAGTCTGTTGATCCTAACTGTTTCAAAAAGTAACTATTTGATCCCTCACATTTAAAATCGTTAACAAATTAGTCATTCCGTCCAAATTAGAGAGAATATTCTAACATATTCTGTTAAATCTAATTTGAAAATACTAAAATACCCTTCCTTCATATTAAAAATTTCCAATTCAACCAAATTCACCTTCTTCTTCTTCTTATTATTATTATTATTATTATTATTATTATCTCTCTTTCTCAGTAATAATAATTAAAAATTAACAAAAAAACATAATTAAAAAAAAAAACTCTCTCCCCATCCCTTCCCTCTCTGTTTATCAATGGAAAAAAAAATAAAGAATGAACAAATTACAGATAAAAGAGAAAAAAATAAAATAAACTCAACAAGATTAACAAATCCATTTATAGAACCAACAAATCAGAACAAATTGTACAAACAAAATTATTAAAAAAAATTGAAGATTTTGAAAATTATATATATAAAAAAAATACAAGAAATTGAAAAACAAGATGAAAATTAAATTTAAAAAAAAAATCTGAAAAATCAACAAATCAAATCCAAATCACCAACTGTCTGCTCAAATGGTCGTCGGTGGCTGTGACATGGCGGTCATCGGTGGCTAGGCAAAATCTCTTGCCGATGGAGGCTAAAGCTCGAGGCACCACCGCAACCCATGGAATCAGTCGCAGACCCGCCGACCAAGAGCGAGAGAGAGAGAGAGAGAGAGAGAGAGAAACCAGGGACCTTAGGGCTCACCAGAGGTTACTCTATCATGTGGTGAGGGTGTTGTCGGTCGGTGGTTGACGCAAGTGGGTGGATCGACGTGAGTGTCCTCTACTTATTTCTTATTTGTTCTTCTCCCCTTATTCTTTCCCCATTTCTTTTCTTTTTCCTTTTCTTTTTTAGTAATTATTATTATTATTAAGAAAAAACTGAAAGAGATGGATTATGTTGAATTAGTAAAACGGGTATTTTAGTCCGTTTGAAATAGTTTTAATGGAACATTCTCACTAATTTAGACAGATGGACTAATTTGTTCAACGATTTTAAATGTGATGGATCAAATAGCTACTTTTTGATACAGTGAGGACTATTTGGCTATTTACTCTAAACTCGAATAGGAATGGCAATGGGGCGGGGCGGGTCGGGCCTGGGTTACGCCCAACCCGGCCCCGACCTGACCCCCCGCTCCCGTAACCCGAACCCGCCCCATAACCCAGCGGGTTTTTTTCTTCGCCCTGTAACCCGCCCGCCCCGTTCTTCCCGACCCGACCCGTCCTGAATAAATATTTTTATATAATAAAATAATTGAAAAATTATAAAATATATTAAAAAATTATAAAATATATTAAATTTATAACTTAAAATATAAATATAAATTAAATATATATATATTTATATATAGATATAAAGTCGGATTGGGTTACGGGGCGGGACGACTCAAATCCAGTCCTGACCCGCCCCAGCATTTTTTATACCGGGTTAACCCGACCCTGCCCATAACCCTGTAAACTATTAAAAAACCCGCTTCGTTCTGGTTGGGTCGGGGCGGGTCGGGCCGAATTTGCCATCCCTAAACTCGAAGGACTAAATTGTATTTTACTCTTTTTATTTTTATGTAATGTTTTGTAATTGTTGTTTTTTTGCAATGAGTTGGGTAATGTTTAGTAATTGTTGAGGTTTAATGTGTGTTAACTGCTTTAAGGTGCCAACTTCTTAATTTGAGAGGAGGGTATCTCTTAGAAGGACTGCTACCTCAATTTATACATTACAAAAGAGGGTATCTCCAAGGAGAACTATCCCTTCATCTGATACCCTAAAAAGAAGGGTATCTCCAAGGAGGGTTGCCCCTTCTTCTGCTTCCCAACAATTGAGGGTATCACCAAGAAGGGCTACAGCTTCTGCTAATGCATTACAAAGAAGGGTATCACCAAGGAGGACTTCTACTTCAGTTGAGCCTTAAGAAATCAAAGTATCTCCTAATTGGGTTTCTACTTCAGCTAAACCCCAAGTCAATATGGTATATCTTGAGAGTTATGCACCTACAAATGAGGCTCTACAAAGAAGGGTATCTCTTAGAAGGACTTTTAAGGTAAGTAAATAGTTGAATTTAATGGCTACTTGTGATATAATGTAACTTATTTTGGTTTTTCTCACAGGGTAAGCAAACTGATACACCTAATCCAATTGTTGTTCAAAACTTGCAAAGAAGGATGTCTCCAAGAAGGAATCCCATATTGTCACAGAGTGCAAATGAAACTCAACACACTGTTAGTTCTGTCCAAAATGTGGAAAAGAATACTGGACCAAAGAAGGCTTCAGTATGTGCTTAAACTAGTAATTGTGTTTGTTGAAGTTATATTAATAGTGTTTTAATTTGATGTGTTTTCAATATTGCAGAATGCAAAAGAAAAAGCAAATACAAGTTATCAAAACTTGCAAAGAAGAATATCACCAAGAATGAAGCATTATGCTCAATCTGAGCCAATAGGTGCTAAAGAAAGAGGGTGGGAATGTTTTGTAGATGAAGTTACCGGTCTGCATGTATGTATTATAGTTAAGTAATTAGGGTTATTATTGATATAATGCATTCTGACTTATTTTATTATTTTTGTGGCCTAGACAGGCAACAGAAAGAGTTGTTGACACTGACATCCAACCACCTACAGGGCAAACTGATCCA
>CAOJBK011379387.1:0-15770 GCA_948294925.1 Codiaeum variegatum | reverse complement strand
AACATTTAATTTAATCCAATTCTAATTATATTTAATTAAAATTGGTTAGAATGAGTAATTAATTTAAAGGGAAAAAATTATTATATTTGCGAAAATGCATTTTAAAATGAAAAATTTAAATAAGAAAATATTGTTATAGTTATCCGTTAAAAATTTAAATAAAAAATAAAATTATTTTAAATTATACTAGCATTTTTCATTGCACACGATGCATTATTGAACATCAATTGATAAAATTTAAATTTTTAAAAGTGAATAATTAATTTAATTTTTTTATTACTTTATGTAAACATTCAAATAAAAATAAATTATACAATAATAAAAAAATGAATATATATATAATTTTTAAGATAATATTTTATGATATATATTTTTTTATATTTTAAAATAGATATTTTATTATTTTTTTTCTTCTTATATTTTATAAGGTAAATTTGACATTACT
Organism: Codiaeum variegatum; assembly: GCA_948294925.1. Taxonomy (NCBI): domain Eukaryota; kingdom Viridiplantae; phylum Streptophyta; class Magnoliopsida; order Malpighiales; family Euphorbiaceae; genus Codiaeum; species Codiaeum variegatum. The sequence continues at coordinate 15,325 of CAOJBK011379387.1, read as the reverse complement.
ACTTAATAAATAATATAAATATTAATTTAAAATTAATTAAAATATAATTAACTTTTTTTTTTGAATAATCTTGTGAATTTCATTAGATGTCATGAACAAGAACATCATGCAAAGAGATGGAGCAATAAACCATTCTCCAATATATGATATAGAACTCGTGGTTTGTATTAATCATTTATAACATATATAAAAGTATGAAAACACTAATAGGCGTAGCTTATCCAGGTGAGTGACGCGCCAATAACTCAAAACATGCGTCGTTAAAAAGCTCCTACTCTTAAACTTCTATATATATATATATATATATATATTTTGTTAATAATTTGAACAAATCAAAATAATAATTTATCTATAACTCTTAAAATTCAATTTTAACTTTCAAAAGTTCTAAAATTTAAGGCATGACGTGAGACGAGAGAAGGGTATTTTGGTAAAAAGGTAAGGGTCTGAATATATAAGTGATTGCCTAATTCAGAACCCACCAACCGCTAGTGCCACTTTCAAGTCATTACTTACCCAAGTAGGCCTTATAAGTAGTTATTATATAAAGTTGGCCCCTTCTTTCTTTTAATTTCTTAAAATTTAAAATATGGACATCCAGATTTAGAATATTTTCAGAAATTGTGGGAATCAACTTATAATAAATAAACCACTCTCTCTTTCTATTTATCGATTAAAATGTGTGAATAGGGATCTCTCCATTTGTTATTAAAATTGGAGGGTCCATTTGACGTAGAGCCAACAAAAAACAGAGCCTTAGTGTAGACTTTTTCCATTTACATGATATTGGCTTAAGGGCCTTTCATTTTTTTTTTCCTGTAATAGATGAACAATAATTTCACATGTCAAGAAAAATTAGTTTTAAATATCATTTATAATTGAATAAAATTTCTTATTAAGATTTTTTTTTTTAGAATAAAAATTCTTATTGAGTCATAATTGATATAGAAATCTATAATAGTTTTCTAGCTATTGCTCAATAATTAGCGCACCACAAAATATATATTTATAGTGTTTTGTGATAAATAACGAGAATTTACTATTTGATTCATTTAAAAATGATGGGTCTAAAACTAATCAATGAGATTGAATCCTTAAGGTACTTGAGAGCTAAATTCAATGGGGTTTGATAACTGGCCTGCAATCACAATAAGAACAATCAGATGGGAGCTTGGCAGGTTGCCTAGAAATGACTCTCTGATGGTTAAGTTAGTTGTTGTTATGGAGGAAGGTTTCCCTCAAGTATGTTCTTAAGAGTTGCAAATAAGAAGAAGAAGAAGAAGAAGAAGAAGAAGAAGAAGAAGAAGTTGAATATACCCTTTTTCTTGAGCGTGGAGAGCCTTATATAGGACTCCCAGTAAGGTCTCGTCAGGGATCGGACGGTCCAAAATGTTCCTTGGAGAGAAATGATACCGTTGGATCAAGAGAGGTTGTACTAAGGCTGAGGTGACGAACGATGATTGGCTCGCCAGTCTGAATATCCATTTTTGTTTGTGTCTGTCAGTACTCTGAGGTGGCTATATGCAGAGGAGGCAATACTCTGATGAGTGCGTGCTACGTCAGAGCGTGCACCCCTGTACTAATGTACTATGGTGGTTAGAGCAGTTTGTCTTGTTATTCTAAACCAAGAATTTAGTACTTCTGAAATGTTTCTAGTCCAGAACCCTTGATCCGGGGTCCCATTCTAGACCAGATTATCTCCAAGCTTCCTAACTTGTCTAAATGACTCTAGGTCTGCCATTGAAAGATGATTGGGCCCTTTTCAGGACTCGGGCCCAATTTGACTGGGCTGCCGGATTAGTCGGACCCCTATTAGTTGCCCCTAGCGTCCGTAGCGGGTGTCCAGCTAGTTTTTTTTTTGGGCCATCCATTTTCAAGCTCTGCTAGGGTCTTTCGTCCATATGTCTTTTCAGTCATTTCTCTGGTACGTTATGTCTCATCATGAAACGTTTTCCCAATTAACTACACTTTAAATGTTTTCGCTTCCCCAGGCATGATTACTTATGGTAATCATTGCAATTTATTTTGTGTTTTTTGATTGGCCAAGAGGGAGGGCTGTGTCCCCTTGAGACATATGTCTCCCCCTTCCAGATCCTTCCATCGCCTATAAATACCCTTTTTCCAGCTTTCATCTTCCTTACTTCACTCTCTTTACTGCTAGTCTACCAAAAATTTCCCAAAGCTTTCTTTCTCTTCTATTTTCTGATTCTAATCCAATCAACAACCATAGCACATTCAAGAGCAACAAGCTAAAAAAAGCAAGGGTCATACCAAAAAGAGGGCCAGAGATGCTAAAACTCTCTCCTTTGAACCTTCTAAGGCAGAAATAATAGAGGTTGAACCCAAAATACTTGGGAGGCTCCCTTTGCTAGGGTTAGTTTTGCCAGTGATGGTGACTACAAGAGGGTTCTTAATAATTATTGGTAGGATATTGCCCCCATGCTTTCTGAGGAATGGAGTTTGTTTAAAAGCAACCACGCCAACACCCTTCATAAGCTTCCTTTTGCTTTGGTTATACCCAAACCGGACCAGAGGGTTTACACTTCCCTGCCTGAATGGGAATTGCCCAAGGACAACAAATACTATATTGTCTTCCTAGAGCAGTTTAAGAACAAATTGCTCTTTCCCCCTTCACCCTTCTTTGTTGACTACTTCAACAGGTTTAAGTTGAACCCCTCATGGTGACTCCCAATACAATCTGGGACATGCCCTTCTTCAAATTACTGTGTTATGCCTTAGGATGTCTAGACGTCAAGGCCACTATGTTCCAGATGTTCTTAAGAATCTAGCTCATTACCGACACCCCAGGGATGTACATATCGATCTACCACCTAAAGAGGGGCTAGTTCTGGGGTAAATTAGATAAGATGAAACCATGGAAGGACTCTTTTGCCTCTATTAATTTCATCCCTAAAGGGGATTATCCTACTAAAGGATTTGGGTTTCCTAGGGATCTTCATCTCTCTAAGAAAAAAAGTTGAGTTGAGTGCCCCCGACTGGCCCATTACCTATGCTTGAGGGCGATGTTCGGGCATAAGGTTCATTATAACCAAACGAAGTTGCTCGAATGCAGCATCCCATTCAAGGTAGACAAGTCTCCCACCTTGGTAGAGACGTTACAAAGTATAGTAGGTGAGCTTCCTTAGAATCTTCTTTCTTATATCTCAATTGAGTTACTTATAGTTTCTAATCTTTCTGTGATGCATTCCCCATCAAGGATGAATCAAACTGGTGTAAGGATTTATGGGACAAGATTCTTGGCTCAATGCGATATCCTCACCTTTGAACTGACATCCTCATACCCATCCAAGATTTCACTGATGGGAAGTTACGACTTTGGACCAGAGATGAAGTACTGAAGTCCTTTAGATAACATTCTCTGGAGAGGGCTGTATACCAGTCCTTTTACAGCTTGGTGGAGAAGGAAGAAGGTAATGAGTTCAACTACTTCTTCGCTAAGAAGGAGGGGATTTAAGCTATGAAGATCCCTCGCCTCTTATTTTATCTACCATGGCTGAGGCTGCCACCAACGCTGAGCAGTTCAACTCATCCACTAAGCCGGCTCAAGCCTTGCCCCCTAGGCCGGCTCAAGCTCAAATTTTACCCTTTAAGGTGCTTAAATCGAAGATGCCAATAGGTACTATTGTTAGACCTTCCTCAATGGGTCTCAATTGTATTACCTTTAATGTGTCTTTTCGGTTTGAGGTGCCGTATAAGTATGACACGATAGATGAAACTGTGAACCTTAGGTTTGAGGAGCTAATTAGGGAGTATGAGGTCCTTTCGGATGGTTATCTGGTAGCCATTGGGTTTTTAAAATAGACTTCCCCAATAAAGACCATTTTTGGCACTCCACGAACCTTTTACAAGTGGGAGTAGTGATTTGTTTAGACAAGGAAGAGAGTGTCCCCCGAGCTACAGGCTTCCTTAGGACTTACTAGAAAGCTCCAGTGAGGAGAACTCCCCAGGGTACTGAATCCAAACATACTTTACATGAGACACCTATTTCTTCCACCCCATCTAATTCTGGGAAGAATTTTGGCGAGGCTATTGTGCCACCTCCTATTTATTCAACTCCCGTCGAACCCAAGAGATCCTTTCAAATACCTATTTCACCTTCTCCTGTTGGTCCTCAAATGCCATCTTTCTATAGGATGCTAAAGTATGATCCCACTATCGGACAATTTCACTTTAGGAATGTTCCTTTGGATGAACTTTCTTCCCTTAGCCCAAACTCCAAAAGTAAGGAACCAGGGAGGGAGACTCCCATTTTTAATACCTCTAACCCTCGCCTTTCATCTCACTTAATGTCCCCTAAGCCTTTACAAGTGATATACTCCATGGTCCGGAGGGTGAAACAGTTCGCCTCACAACCTCATCCCCACTTCTTAGTTCGTAGGACTAAGAGGCTTGCACGATGGAAGTTACCTCCTGACAATGTTGGTATTTAGATGAGTCTTCATTTTTTTATTTTGTTTTTTCTTACCCTTTAAAACTATTTCACTAATATTTTGCCTTTTATTTTTTCCTCAGAAGGGGTTGAACTTGAAGAGCAGATAAAATAGCCTAAGCTCAATATTTCCTCCTCATCCTCCCAAGAATTCAACTGCTTAAGGGTCTGGGCCTCCCCAGAATGCCACTTCTATAACTACTTCGGAGGTTCCACCTACTGTCAATTCGGAGGTTCCTAAAAGTCTGCCCCCGCTGGGGTTTTAATTATACCCTCCGGTCCTCCGACTACTCCTATTGTTGCTCCTGACATCAAGAAGGTTTTTTATCCTCTACCTTCTATTGATGAGTTCCACCAGTTCATGGTGGGGCCCGATCCTCTGGAGATGCTCGCTGCTAAAGCATCTTTCGTCCCATCTGGTGTCGAGGTTAAACTTCCCCCCACCAACATTGAGGAGGTTTATCTATCCACTTGGCCTACTAAAGAAGTCCATACTTCTTCTTTAACAAAGGTAGAGATCTTTGAGGGCTTAGTCCCCTAGGCACTGGGGCAACTCTTCCTTATGAGCAAGTTGTCCATTCATCAGGAGGGACTCAATAGGCTTCTGACTCCATTGTTCCTTCCACTGAGGTTGCTGCTGTTGCTTCTGGGGACCATATTACTTTGGGGTCCCCCTTGGAAATTTCTGGGCACACTCCAAATGCTGTAGCCTCCTCTCTCAGCTCCTACATTCTTACTTTGGGGGACCCAAGCTAGAGACTCCCACTTCCTTTTCTAGCACTAAGTTTCTAGACTGGGTGTAAGTTCTCCATTATTTATGTTTGCTTTTCTCAATAACTTTTTTATATCCTCCCAAAATTTGTTTTCTTTGAAACATTTATATTGCAGGAAGTTATCCAACAGTGGGAACGATTGCAATTAGAACTTCAGTGAGCCCGTGAGGAGACTAGGCAAGCCTTGGTCCAGGCTGGGGAGTATCACCATTCTTGGGTGGAGGAATACAAGAGGGTGGATCAAGTGGAAGTGAATCTTCTCTTGGTGAAAGAGGCAGCTGAGACAGCCACTTCAGAGGCCAATAAGCTTAAAGGTCAAGTGAAAGCTTTGACTACTTCCATCAAGTAGCTGGAAGAAGCCCTTCAGGCAAAGAGGGATGCCTTGGATGAGAGGAAGGCCAAACTAGACAAGACCTTAGATAGGAAGCAGAAATTGGCCAAGGAATATGCCTGAGTTAAACAAACTTTATATTTTGAGACTGTCCCAGCTAATGCACTAGAATTTGATAGGCTAAGCCTATTAGAGAACTTCCTTTAGTCAAAGTACCTCAATAGCCTAAATTATGCAAATAATGGTAAGTCTCTAGCTAGGGGATACAATTTGGCTCTGTCCAAAATCCAAGCTGACTTTCCTCAAGTATTAAAGAAGTTTCCTCCAATGCAAGGGGAAGTAGGAGAGGGCCACTAGGTTCCTCCTTTAAGCCAGTATGTGATCCCCCCCTTCAGTCAGGGTACACCTTCAAAGACGGGAATTCCGAAGAAGAAGCTTGCGGGGTTGAAGCAATCTCTTCTGCAATGTGGTCCCTGGTTCAGCTAACCCTTAGGGTAGCCTTTATCTTTTGTGTTTATATGTACATCTTTCTATATATAACTTATTCTTGGTTGCCAATTTATTTTTGATAGAAATGAAATTTGCTTCATTCTTTCTATCTTTTCTTATTTGACAATTGTTATATTGCTTGTTTACTTTGTTTTTATTGGGTAATTCCTCTTATTTGAAGAAATGTTCACCTTAATACTATTTTTTTAAAGGTCCTTTCACTTAGCAAGGATTTTGCCTTCCTCCTTAGGGAAGGACCTCACCTTTGTAAGGATTTTGCATTCCTCCTTATGGAAGGACCTTGCCTTAGCAAGGATTTTTCCTACCTCCTCAATGAAGGACCTTGCCTTAGCAAGGATTTTTGCTTCCTCCTCGGGGAAGGACCTTGCCTTAGTAAGGAATTTTCCTTCCTCTTTAGGGAAGAACCTTTCCTTGGCAAGGATTTTGCCTTCCTCCTTAGGGAAGGACCTTGTTTTGGCAAGGATTTTGACTTCCTCCTTAGGGAAGGACCTTTTCTTAGCAAGGAAATTTATAGTTATATTGAAGATAATTTTTTAGAGAGGATAAAGCACTATCGTTACTTTCTTAGTTACTGGTAATACAACTTGAGGTGTTAGACATTCCAAGTGTGGGGGATGTCTTCATCATTCATAGTTACAAGTTTATAAGTGGCTGACCTTATAACCTTTACTATCTTGAAAAGACCTTCTCAGTTGGGTGCAAGCTTGCCTATGCCTTCTCTCTTTCCAGTTGCATCTAAGCTTCTCATTACTAAATCTCCTTCTTTAAAGATCCTGGCTTTGACCTTCTTGTTGAAGTAGGAGGCTGCCTTGTTCTTATAATTTTTCTATTTCATGAGAATTTATTCTCTTAGCTCTTCTATCAGGTCCATATCAATTCTTCTCAAGGCATCACTGGTGACACCTTTATAATAACTAACTCTTCCACTTGGCAATCCAATATCCATAGGGATCACTGCTTCAGTTCCATATGTCAGGCTAAAAGGAGTCTCGCCCGTGGGTTCCCTTGGTGTGGTCCAATAGGCCCATAGGACAAAGTGAAGTTCTTTCGCCCAGTTCCTGCCATGGCCTTCTAATCTCCTTTTGAGTCCTTGTAAAAGGGTCTGATTCATCACTTCCACTTGCCCATTTGTTTGGGGATGGGAAACAGACGAAAAGTGATTTTTGATGTTCAGCCTTGAGAAAAACTCCCTCATCTTCGTAATATTGTGCTGTTTCTCGTTGTCACTTATAAACTGGTAATGGATGCCAAATCTGCAAATGACATTCTTCTAGAGAAATCGGATCACATTGTCCACTGTTATAGTAGCCAAAGCTTCCGCTATCACCCACTTGGTGAAATACTCAACTCCAACCAAGAGAAACTTTCTTTGTCCGCTTGCCATAGGAAAAGGTCCTACTATATCCATTCCCCATTTAGCGAAGCACCACATACTATGAATAGGAACTTGCTCTGCTGCAGGGGTTCTTTCCATTTTCATAAATCTTTGACAGGCCTGACACTTTTGGACTAGCTTCTTCACTTATTCTTTCATCGTGGGCCACCAATACCCTTGCCTTATTGCTTTGGCTACCAATTGCCCCCAATTTTCATCCTACAAGCTCCTTCATGCATTTCTTGAAGTGCATATTCTACCTCTGTGGGGGCTAAACATTTGAGCTAAGGCAGGGAGTATCCCCATTTATACAACTTTCCCTAGTAGATTGAAAAGTATGCTCTTCTCCACTTCATCCCTCTGGCTTCTTTCGGATCATCTGGTTCTTTGCCTTCCTTCAGATATGCTCAAATTGGGTCCATCAAATATGGTCTGCTTTATATCTCCATGCCACTTTCTCTCTTTTCTATGCTAGGGGTCAGAGTTCCTAAAATTACTCTCCTAGGTTGGCCTGTGGGGTGTTGTGCTGCCAGTTTGCTAAGACAATAAGCCCTCATATTCATACTTGTAGGAATTTTGATAAATTTTACCAGAACCCCGTTATCCTTCATTGGATCTACTATCTACTTCACTTTGTCCACATAGAGGGTCATTTGTCCCTCCTTTGTCTTATACTCCCCATTGATGTGTCCCATCATTAATTGAGAGTCAGTGTATACATTCAAGGTCTCTGCCTGAAGGTGAACAACCAAAATTAGGCCCTGCACTATAGCCTCATATTCTGTGGTATTGTTGGTATTGCCGAATTCCAACCTCATGGAATATTCTATGAGGACTCTATTTTCATTTTTCAACACTATGCCAGCTCTATTCCCTTATATGCTCTTAGCTCCATCCACATATAAGTCCCACATCGTCCCTCTCTCTTACTTTTGATTGCCTTTTTCTTTTCCCTCTTATTCTTCCTTAGTGTCCTAATTAAGGAAGGGACACTCGGAGATGAAGTCTACTAAGGCTAGGGCTTTAATTACTGCCCTTGGAAGATATTGGAGACCGTATGCTTCCAATTCTATGGACCATTTCAGCATTCTTCCTGATGTTTTCAACTTATGGAGGACTCTCTTGAGCGGCTGATCTGTCACTACTACTCCCTGGTGTGTGTGAGGCCCTGTCCGAGCTGCCCGCAGGATTTTGTGAGCCCAAGGAAACCAACTTCTAGGAGTTGAATTGCCCATGGCATCACGGATCGTGGTCGAGTCCCACATTTGTACATCCACATGTGTTCGTTGGCGTGCACATGGTGTGTTTAGTATATAGTGTCGCCACCTTATTCTTTAAGAAAACATATATTCTTACGTGATTAAAAAAACTTTTGTAAGACTCCATTTTTAAAAAAGAATGATTTTTATCGAATTAAAAAGTCTATTCTTTTGAACCAAAGGGGGTTCCGAAATTCGTGATCTAATAAAACAATTTTTATGAAAAATAGTTTTTTAGTATTTACATAACAACTTTTGGGTTAAAAATATGCGATTTTGGTTAAAATAGAATTTTTGTGTATTCATGAACAAATATCACAATAATCATGATGGATGAACATGTTAAAATGCACATGACAAACAATAAAGTGGTAAAACAATAATTGACCAAGGGTCCTTCCTCTAGTCCACTTCAGGTTTTAGGGAATGCACACTACCCCAAAGAAAGTAATAAAGAAAAATAGATTACAAATTGCCAAAAGAATAGAAAAATGGAGGATCTCCTCTTCAGTTTCATAATCTGGGAGGAGTACACATTCCCCAATACAAATCCATACACAATAACACAAGAATAATAAAAATAAGCCAATAGCAATAACAGATAAAAGAAACTAAATAACAATAACAATAATAATCAAATAATCAAATAAAATAAAGTAAACACTTATTTGAAGTTGAAGCCATGAAACGCCTTGCCGGCGTATCCCTTTGAATGGGAATCAAACTCCATGCCGTTCTCCCTTCCTGCGAAGGGTGGGGGTTGTTCTAGTAATAAGTGGGTGGTTTGGTTGTGTATTCAAAAGCTAACCAATTTTAATTAATAAAATTGTTAGCTGGAAGGCTATTAATCATTTAAGATTTTGATTAATAAAAAAAAATTGATTTTGTATGTGAAATATTCGCCTAAGTTCATTTTAGGGCTTGATTGGATTCTTTTTTTTTTTTTGAAAAACAGTGTTGTGTATAAAATCTCAGACTTGCGGGCATTCTAGAGGAGAAGTTCCTCAAATGTAAATAACCTGACTTCTTTTCAAATGAGTGCAGATTCCCAAACTCCTTTACCACAATTTTGTTTGGATTTCACTAAACTTTGATTGCAAATTGAAGATGAAATTTAGAATTGAAAAATGCAAGCACGTTTGTATTGATTTGTTGAAAGTTTAACAATTACAGTAAATTAAAAAATATTAAGAAAAGTTAAAATTTGATGAATACAATAAAGAAAAAAGATTGCTTGAGGAAATGCAAAAACTTGTAATTAAAGCTATGAATTTGAATTGAAAATTAGCTTGAGTTGATTGATAAGTTGTTGATTTGATAAGTTGTTTTTTTTTTAGTTTGTTTGATTGTTGATTGGTTGGTTGTCCCCAATTCTGTGTCTGCTACTACCTTTTATACCATTTTCTTAGTCAGAAGACGGAATATCAGCAACCATCTAAGGAAGACATAAATGTTCAATAACAGGCATTATATTACTTTGTCCCCAAGACTCAGTATCTGGAATTCTCCAATACTGATATGATGTCGACTCATCTCTTGGGCCTTTGGTTGGGCTTAATAATTATTTGGGCCACTAAACCTTACAAATAAATTATGTTGGGCCAACAATGACCTAATTGAATTAATTTATGTTCCAAAGTCTAAAAATTTTTTTTAGGCATAAATAATGCCTTTCATATATTATAAGCTTGATCCAAAGCTTATAAACATATAAAATAGGTAAAACAAGTTTCAAAACTCCAATTTTCCCAATGGTGAGACCCAAGTGGCCTACGGCCGAGAGTACCATGAAATTACAGCTTGTGGAGATAAACATATCCACGAAAATTGGGAATGTAATCACCAAGCCCGTTTGAACTAAGAGGAATGTTTAAAAGAATGGATTTTATGGGCTTTAAAATTTTATTCCCAAAGTTTCATAAATAAATCCACTGCTAAACACTCCCCAAGAAATAATTCTCCAGTCACTAGTTCAAATTTAAAATCCTCAATAAATCCTAACTCCCAAAATAAAATTCTAATTTAAGCTCCTTTTTCCTCAAAAAATTCTAATTTTAAAAACAGACAAAATTCCTTTCCTATTTTTTGCAAAATAAATTCCCAAATAAATTACCAATTAAATTTCTTTCTATTTAAATTCTAACTCCCTAAAATAACTCCACGCTAAATTCATTTCCTTCTCCAAAATCTTCTTTTTCAAAATTAAAAAAAATTCCTTCCAAAAGCAATCTTCCTAATTTTCTCCAAAAATAATAAAAAGAATTTGTTCCTTTTCTACTTTCCAATTTATTTTCCTCAAAAAATAAAAATTTTTTGTTTTCTCTCTCCAAATTCATTTCTTAAAAAATAAAAAATCTCTCTCCTCCCTTCACAAAAGATCGACGTCAGCCTTTAAAGGGAATCACCTCACTGCCGCCGCCGTCCTACAGTTGTCAGAATCGCAGCAGACATCACCGGAGGAACGCCCACTGCGCAACATCAAGGAAGAGCAACCACGACAATTATGCTATGCATAGAATTGTAGCTGCATGTTTCGTGTGGACTCACCTCCAGCCATCGTCAGCTGCCAGTACCTGTCTTGCCAGACCTCTGCCAACCACCGCCGCTAGCCGTATCTCACCACTTGAGCAGAAGTAAATAGTAGCAGCAGTAGTGGCAGTCATGTACGTAGAAGGGAAAAGAACGCGATTTAATCTCACTCTTGAGGACGGTTCCTCATGCCAACTCCGAAAAAATATTTTTTCCAATTTTCCATCTAAAAAAATCAGTCAAATGCTTCTCTAGAGTTTGCACAAGGAGAAAGAAGAAAGAGGTAAATTCTCATTTCTTATAATTTTTGTTAGACCTATATGCCCTATAGCTCATTGTAAATGTAATAATTGAATTCCAATGGTAATAAAATATATATTTTATTTAAATGAATCCAACATTTATTATAATTTATATATGTTCAATTAGTATTTTGTGTGAGAATCTATCCTTAAGAGGTTAAGAATACGAGTGACAGATTCTCTTTGCCATTATATTATAAAATGTGTTCGTCGTCATAGAATTATCGATTGGGACATCGATAGTTCGGAAGACCATCACCGCTATTGTCATCCATTGTAAATATGTGATGCTTATGGTAATGGAGGTAGTGAGTCTCATACTACAAACATGTGATATTGTGACAACATATGGACTCTTATGTGATGAGTAGTTGAACATGTGACGTTAGACGATGAATACAGGGTTTTACCACAGTCAATATTTAATCGTCTAGGTCGTAGTTGTGCTTATAGTCCTTTGACTTGAGGTGGCATTTATCTAATATATTGATGGATGCAGTTTGTTACTGCTTACATACTTTTGCTAGCCACACAGAGGTATATGGCATGGGGTGGCCGTACCCAGTGATATATTGAGATAATTGTTCTCCAAGAAAGAATTCATTAACTTGGGTAAATAAGGTAGGAATCCTATGACTTTTAGTTCTTCTCGATATGAAATCCTTGGCCAAGGTGGATGAGATTCACTAGAAAGTTGTTTCTAGTAAGAATCGAGAATGTCGAGGATTAGAACTTAAAAGTGGTCATATGATCGAAGAATATAGGGTTTGACGAATCCAAGATCCTTGCTAAGATCGAGAATCCATAATGAAGGGACTTGAGTGCATGATAATTATGATCGATGGTCCATGTTATATGTTTATTGACTTGATCATCAATATTCTTTCCTATTTAGGTAGTCACGATATGTTATGCTAGACATCACTCATGACTTACGGGACCATGTATGAAATGGTATTCTATACATTGATAAAGGAAAAAGTGTTTTTCCTATCTCATTGCTATTCAGGACATGAACCTAATGAGTCACACACTGTAAAGTATTGAGCAAGCATTGTGTAAAGATATTATATTTAATACTTAATTGAATTGTTTAATTAGATATTAATTATAATTGAATTAATTTTGTGATTAAATGCACAAATACCCTAACATGTCTTGAAGTTCATTTCAAAGGAGTGTATTTCAATTTAGTTAATTTTGTATGAGATACAAAACATCAATGACTAAATTGAAAATGGGTTTGGACTTAAGAAAAATGATTAGTTATGTGATAACTAATTGTGTAGGATTTTTTCACTAACTAAAAGGGTGATGCCAACTCATACTCCACTAGACTTTTTCATGACAAGTGTTTTCATGCAATTCACTAAGTCATGACAAATGTCTTAGTTAGTGGAGGAGAGTGATGACTCGAATAGTTAGTGGAAGCTCTCTATATATGAAAGGTGAAAAGTGTTATTGCCTAAGTAATAAGTCAAATTACCAAAAGCAAAGTAAAATTTCTAGATTTTGAGTTTTTAAGTGAGAGAGAACTTAAAGTGTTCTAGAAATTTTCTCTTTTACTCTTTTCTCATAATTCTAGGATTTTACCTACGCTAATGGAGTCCAAGACTTAATCACACTCAATCGTTCCCTATCTTGGAGTTGAGGCTTGAACCTAAAACAAAAGGGTAGCTAAGAGAGTTAAAGGGATAAAGTCTTGTATCAAGTGAAGGGGATCTCAAGATTGCTCAAGCTTGGTGTGATAACTAGTGGCTTTGCAATTAAAGTGCTCAACGAAGTAGGGAGAAATGTATTTGATATATTTCTACTCTTCTTTGTGTTGTAATGTGTTTTTGCATAAATTGGCAAGATCAAGTCTTGTTGGAAATATGTGGACCAAAAGGTGTTCAAGTGATTTAATGAAAGAGTTTGATTTAATCACTTAAACCATTTTTGTTAAAAGGGTTTTAACAAAAGATTTTAATGAAAATTAAAATAGTTTTATAAGTTAATAAGTTTTTGAAAACAAATCTTGTAAAACAAACCAAAATTTTAATTTTTTTTCCACTTCCGCTACGCGGCTCACATTTTCCCTTCAATTTTGCTCCTGAGGAATTTGTTGAATTCGATTGAGGAAATTGCTTGAACTATGGTGATTTTGTGAATTTTCTTGAACTTTCCTTGGGGAATATTTGAATTTTAGCAATTTGATGCTAAAATGAGCTGGGAAACTTTGATTTCCCTATAGAAATTTTCCTTGACTATGTTGAACTGATATACTGTGAAATTGATTTTCTTGAATTCCTCAGTAAAATTGTCTTTTAGCTTGCTTGATGCCGCTTGAGTTTTTACTGAGGCACAATTAAATTTTAGCAATTTGATGCTAAAATTTACTTGAATGGCTTAATTTTCCAAGGGAAAATGAATTGAATTGATTGAGTATAAATTTTGAGTTCCTTAGAGAATTTGACAGTACTGTTTGTTGCTTGAATTTGCAAGTTCATTGTCACTAATGCTTGTCAAATTTTATTGATAATTTGATAGAAATAATTGAAATGAACTTGAATGAACATGCTTCCTTAGGAAAATACTTTCAAAATTCAATTTTGCGCCTGAGGAAGTTCTTAGAACTTAAACTGCAAACTAATGCTTCCTCAGGTCAAAATGTTAGTTTTTCAAAATTTCTTTATGATGAATTGGTTTAAATGATGTGAATTGACAGTTCCATAACCAATTTCCCAAAAAATTTTCCATTTTGATAATAAAATCACAGTAGGATCATATAATCATGTCATATTTCATACAACCTCAACATGTGGTCAGTATAACCCCAAACACACTAAATTGTCCTGATGCATTTGATGTTTATGTGACAAATAATGTTTGAAATGAATGATACCCAGAAAATTTAGCGTGATTTTCTAAATTTGATTCATCCATGCACATTTGCCGTAAACTAGTTGTTGAATCAAAATCATAGTGCATGCGAATTTGAAATTCTAACCTAATCCACTTTTCGATTTTCAGAAAATATGGTTTCCAAAGGTGCTAGTAGCTCCAAAGTAAAAGAAAAAATCTGGCTAGTAAGTATTCAACTTTGAATTTCCAATTACTAGCTTGAGGCTATAGTGCTAACTATTATATCTCTATGAACAGGTGACTTCACTGCCTCCCCCACCTCCTGTTGAACCTTCTGATGATTTTCTTAACAAATTTGAGGTAAATACAATTTCAAGAAAAAATTTACCCACTCCTATCACATGTATGCTTATATTCATTTCTTCCCCATAGGAGACCAAGATTGAAATTGTGAAAGAGACTAAAATCGAGGCATGCCCAAGCTTTCTAGATATCAGGCAAGTATTTTTAATTATTTCGGATCAAATTCCTCAGAGAATTCTCCTTACTGACATCAAAATTTTCCAATTCCCCAAGGGCTTTTCATATAAAAGTAAAGGTCATTAAGTGGTAGCACTAACCCCTACCCCTGCCAGGCCACTTATGTCTGGGGATCCCTCTTTCTCTTATCATGGGATTCCTGATGAGATGATATTTTTTTTTTGATGTGCAGGCCTTTGATGCTAAGAAATCATGGGCAAATTTGAATACCAATTAGGGAAGGTGGATTCACTGGCTAAGGGGACCTTATAACGCCAAATTGGATCACTTAGGTATTTCTCAGTTCATTGAGTTGACCATTCTAAAGGTAATATTTATGCCCAAAATTCTGACTACAACTCTAAGATTTTGGGCACCAAGTAGTAGTACATTTGTTTTTCCATTGGGCCACATGACCTTTACTATGCTTGGT
>CAOJBK011379123.1:0-10879 GCA_948294925.1 Codiaeum variegatum | reverse complement strand
AGTCAGCACTTGCTAGCATCATTAGAAAACATGTTAAAATGTAATCAAAAGCATCTTATTGTGCTCTCAAAAAAATAGCATCTTATTGTGATTTGGCAAAACTATTTATTAGATTGATAAAGATTAGATAGAGAAAGAACGTTAATTTATTGTAAAAAGATGTTTTTATTCCCTACCTCGAAAATTGCAACCAAAAACTATTTATTTACTAGTGTTTTATATAAGGTTATTGATTATGTTCCATTATGGTAGTACCGGCCGAAATATTTTGTCTTATTAAGGAAAGTGAAACAAAAAAACTTCTTATTTTATTTCAGTTAAAATCTCAGTCGTTTCAATCCATTGTCATTTCGGCTGAGACGAACAAGACATACTGAGATGGATTAAATTTTTTTTAAAAAATATAATATTTATTTAAATAAATTTAACTTAAATTTTATATCCAAAATTCATATTTATAATTAAATAATTCAATTATTTTAATTTGATTCTCAAGTTTTCAAATTATATTCTTAATTTTTATATTTTCATTTTAATTTAAAAATAATTTAATTTTTATGAAAAAAATAATTTTATTATAATAATTTATTAATTTATATTTTAAATGTTATAATATTTTTTTGATAATTTAAATTTAAATTTAAATTTCAATTAATTAAGTGAACAAATATATTAAAATTTTTATTAAGTTTTTTAGTATTTATATATTGTAATAGATATATTTTTATATCTATATTTATAAAATCCGAAATAGTCTGAAATGGAATTCTGAAATACAATGATATCAAAATATTTTATTCTATTGACAAAACTAAAATGCTTGTTGAAATGAAATTAATAACTTTGATTTTATACCTACAAAAATAATTAATAAATAGACGTTAAGAAGTAATTGATAACAATGACTCAAATAAAGACATTCCTTTTATTGATATCTACTTTTAGAAAGGGTTCAAGTTCTCAATGCCTTATGAATTAGAAATGCTAAACTACAAAAAGTTTTATTTACTTTTCACTAAATTACTATTTGAGATAAGTAGGAGGTTTCTCTCGCCTAATTAGTTTTCTCTCCAAGTTCTATCCATATAGACTTTTCCTTGATATTTTTTCAAATTTCTCCTTTAACTTATTACTCTCAATCCACTTTAATTGTTTATTAGTGTCTCATCTTTCTCTAATCTAGTTTTTCTTCTATGTATTGATGTTTTTCATCTCACTTATTAATGTCGATCATAAGAGGGAAAGAGGTAATTGAGGAAGACAATCTCATTAATTCTTCATCCTTTAACCTCATTAAAGAACCAGGTAATTCAACGGTAGAAATATATCTCAAGGATAGATATAATTCCTCTTCTTTAGAGGAATGTCCCAGAAACTCTGAAGATGCAGATATCAGTTGGGCTTTAAAATCTCTTCAGTTAGGGACAAGTAGTGTGAAAGCTAGTTTCTACAGCTTGACTGTAGTTGGTTGAAAAAGTCTTATGTGATAAGGTATATTCTTATAAATTGGTTCAAGCGATTTTGGCTAATGTTTGAAAAATGAAGAAGGTTTCTATTATGGAGGCCCTAGACGAAGACAATATCTGCAAGTTTCAGTTCTTCCTTAAGAAGGATAAAGCTAAAATTATGGAAGGCACTCCCTGAATGGTGCAAAAGTACTTGTCGGTTCTTCAGGAATGGTAGGCCCAAAAAGCTCCAAATGACCTATCTTTTGATAAGAAGATGTTTTGAGAGGTAATAGAGGATCTCCCCTTTGATCAAATGACTTTATTAAATGCAAGGGTGATAGGTAATAAGTTCTTTGCGGGCTTTTTTGAAGTTGAAAGCCTCTTGGATGACCCTATAGATGGTGCTATATTTTTTGAAATTAAAGTCTTTATTGACCTTAAGAGGCCCCTTCCTTTGGGCTTTAGAAATCAAAGAGAAGGGAGGGAATTTTAAATCTCTTTATTGTATGAGAAACTCCCACTGTTTTGTCAAAAGTGTGGAATTCTAACCCACTTAAATAAATAATGTCACATATTTCCTACTTCTGATATGCTCCTATGCATGAAGCATTTATTTGGTACGATCCATGGATCAAAATAGAAGTCAAATACTGGGCTAGAAATAGGAGAATTGCAATAGCAAGAAGAATGGAAGAGAAACAAGATGGATAAGAAGAAGCATGTGAGGAGAATGTGCATGGTCAATCCTTCACAAGTCATCATGACTCTGACACAAACTCTCTTGGGCCTTAAAATTGACCTATAAGAGGAAGTGTTTTACCGATTGCTTTAATTAAGGATAAGAAAGTCTCAGTTCCTGAAGGTATGAAGCAACATAGTTTTGGATTAGGTAAAGGTAGTTCTCAAGTTTCAAAGAAGACTCTATATGTTAGTTCTTCGGAGAGGAAGGCCTAAGGTGATTTTCAAGGACTAAATATGGACTTTCTAGTCTAAAATTTAGTCTTATAGATACAGAGTCTCAATCTCTATATGAATTAGTTTTCCATCAAGCTTCTAATTTGAGTCTTTCAAGCCTATTTAATGTGAAGTCCATATGACTTATTATTCGTAGGGATATTCCCTCCAGACCAAAGGTGAGAGAGTTGAAGTAGTTTAGGCTAAAATATTTGTCTAGAGCCTAAATTAATCTTATTGAGAAGTCTAATGAGCTAGCCTAAGAGAACACTTATCCAAACTTAGATATCCTAAATCCTATGACTCTCAATCCTGAAATTCACAATTCCACTTCGATTAGCACAGAAGCACCTATCAAAAGGTAATTAATGGAAGCTACTCCTCTTGAAGGCACTGGTGGCCCGCCTATGGCCACCTAGGAACCGTAATGCTTATAAGCTAGAACTGTCAGGGACTATGGGGTTCCCTAAAAGTTTAGAATCTAGGGAGATTAATCTCCAAATATCAAGCCCAGGTGTTGATTCAATCTGAAACAAAATATGGTATAGAATTTCTGGAGAAACATAGGAGAAGGTTGGGCTTTGTTGATTCATTTTATATTGATCATGTTGAAACAATTGGAGGGCTTGCTTTATGGTGAAAGGACTCTTTTCAATTTCAGAATCTTCATGTTAATCAACATGCTATCAATTCATAGTGTTTTTGGGTTGAGAAAGGCAAAAGGTGGTATTTCTCATTCTTATATAGGTCTTCTTATGTGGAAGAAAAGCAAAAAGTTTATGAAATATGGTCTTCTTATAATCTAGGAGATAAAGAATGGATATGTGTAGGTGATTTAAATGCCTACATTTCTGCAAAGGAGAAGAATGGTGGTAGAACAAAGTCTTTTAATCAATTGGATAGATGACAATAATCTCCTCGACTTGGGCTTTGTAGGGCCTACATTTACATGTTATAATAAGAGGGAAGGTCATGTTGGAATAGCAGATCACCTTGATAGAGAATTGGCTAATTCTTTTTAGAGGAGGGAGTTCTCTAGACCTTATATTATCCATGAGGATCTTGTCAGTTCTAACCATAGGACATTGGTTCTCAATTTTTTAGGAATTAAGCAAAAATTTAAAGGGGGATTTAGATATGATGTAAAATGGAATTTAGTAGATGGTTGGCAGAAAGTCATTAAAGAAATTTGAAAGTCAATTTACACAACAACAAATTTGAATGAACTTTATTATAAACTTAAAGGCTATTCTCTTAAATTGCAGAAATGGAGCAGAGAAGTTATTGGTAATTGCAGACACAAGATTAAAGATCTCATTGCTCAAATTGATTACTTATACACAACTAGTGTGGGCTCTCTTAATTATCTTTTTGAAAGTACATTGTTCAAGGAACTGGACAATTTATAAAGGATGGAAGAAGTTTACTAGAAGCAATGGTCAAGGGTAGAGTGGTTAAGTGAAGGGGAGAGAAATATGAGATTCTTCCATATAATGGTTGTGTAGAGAAAATAGAAAAACATGATTTTAAGAATCCAAGATGCATCTGATCCTTGCCATGATGATATGAAAGAGGTGAAAAATGTTATTTACAATTTCTTTAATGATTTGTATTAATATAGTAGTACTAATTATGCTAAGTAGGTCTTAGAAAAAAAAGTATCATTTGCTATATCTTCTCAAATTAATAAAGCCTTATTACAACCTGTGTTAGAAGAAGAGATTAGAAAAGCTATTTTTTCCATGGCCCCAACAAATCCCCTGGACCTGATGGTTTCTTAGGGTGTTTTTTCCATAAGGATTGGAATCTCATTCAATATAAAGTTATTAGAGCAGTTAATCTTTCTTTTCATTTGGAAAGTTTCCTACAGGCCTCAATCATACATTCCTAGCCTTAATTCCTAAAAGACAAGCTCTTTCACGAGTACATTATTTTAGGCCTATAGGCCTTTGTAACTATTTGTATAAAGTGGTTTTTAAGATTATGATTCTTAAATTAAAGCCCTGGATGAATTCAATTATTGACTGCTCTCAATCTGCATTTGTGCTTAAACGTAGTATTTTTTTAGGGTTTATTACAAAAAAAATCATGAACTTTAAGCGAATTTGCAATTTTGGCAAGAACTTTAAATCTTGGCAAATCAGTACATACACTATATTTTTTTTGGCAAAAGTATGCTAATAATCAGAATCTCTTGATTGGAGCTGATGTGGCTCGCCTGAGATGTCACACGTCATTCATTAATATATGACATGTGGTAAGTCAGATCTAAGTGGTAAGTCAATGAGTGACATGTGGTATCTCAGGCAAGCTACGTCAACATCGTTCAAGGTATTCTGATTATTAGCATACTTTTACCAAAAAAATATAGTACATGTATTGATTTGCTAGGATTTAAATTTTTTTTCAAAATTGCAAATTTGTTAAAAAGTCATGATTTTTTTGTTGTAATTAACCCTATTTTTAATAGTATTTGCTTATTGCAAGAAGTCATTCATAAAGTTAATCATTCTAGGGCTAGATAATACTTTAATTTTGTGTTAAAACTAGATCTTCATGAGGCCTATGGCAAATTGAATTGGAACTTTCTTTCTCTGAGTTTGTCCAAAATGGGTTTCCATCCTCAATTTTTTTTCTTGGATTAGAGAATGTGTTGAGACAGTCTCTTTCTTTGATCTTATTAACGGTGAACCTTCAAAAGTTATTTGGCCATAAGGGGGTCTTAGGCAGGGAGACTGTCTCTCTCCATACTTATATATTTTGGTTATTAAGGCTATCATTTGTATGATTAACGATGTAGTAAGCTCTGGCTTAATTAAAGGAGTAAAGCTTAGTAGAAATTTTCCCATTTTGACACACTTGATATATGCTGATGATGTAATTATCATGGGGAAGGTTGGGGAATTAAAAGTTACAATTTTCAAAATTATTTCAGAGCAGTTTCAAATGGCCTTAGTCAGAAAATAAATTTACAGAAAAGCAACATTTCATTTAGTAAGAATACTCCAAAATTATGGAGGAGACATGTTGTTCAACTTTTTGGTATTAAGACTATGAATAAAGATGAGTTATATTTGGGTTCACCAGTTTTTTTTTAAAGAGATCAAACTCCAAGACATTAAATTTTGCACTTCAAAGAATAAAAAATGAGGTTGCAGGTTGGGAGCAAAAACTCATCATATTCTAATAGAGAGGTGCTTATAAGAGTTGTTCTTACAATTATCCCTAATCATATAATGTATGTTTTTCTTTTCCCTAAATCTTTTTTAAAAAGTGTTAACTCAATTCTTATCCCTTTTGGATGGAAAGGGGATATGGAGAAGCAGGGTCTTAATCTTATTAGCTTGAAGAAGAACTATATGCCTAATGTTGATGGAGGCTTGGGCTATAGGAATTTCTCCTTCTTTAATCAAACTCTTATTGGAAGGCAGTTATGGGGGCTTTTTCAGAATCTTAACTCTGTACCTACTAAGGTATATAAAGGCCTCTATTTTAACAAGGTTAAATTCTCTAGCATGCTTCCCCATGTAAAGAAGCCTCTTGGGTTTGGAGAGGTTTTTTAGAAGTGAAAGAATTAATAAAGCAGGTTTATTCAGATAGATTAGGAGTGGAAATCAAACTAAGATTTATTTTGATCCTGGCTTAAAGGTTTATCAAATTTTAAATTAAGGGACTGCTTTATTATTAATGATAAGCTATTTTGGTTATCTGATCTCATTCTTCCGGATAGAACATGAAATGAACAAAAGATCCTTTCAAATTTTAACACAGATCAATCTATAGAAATCCTTAAAACTTCTATTTAACATGTTGATGAATCAGATGTTTGGAGTTGGTCTCTGACCTGAAATGAAGTTTTTCAGTCAAGTCTTTTTACAAGTTCTTATCAAGGAGAAATGAAAATGACTCCATTATTTCACATCATGCTTCTTATGAATTATCCTCCCATTCTCAAAGTTCTTCTTCCTATGTCAACAATTGAATCTCTAAAGCATCAGTCTCTCATAGTTTCTCTATGCCTCTAGCAAATTGGAAAGCTTTATGGAATATAAAACTCTATCCCAGAGTAACTAATTTCCTTTGGAGGGCTTTTAATGATGGCCTTCCTACTTTGGAAAATTTATTTAAATGAAAAATTTTGATTCTGAAATATGTAATTTGTGTCATGTTCATAGAGAATTAGTTTATCATGTTCATAGAGAGCTTCTTGGTTTGGTGCTTTTGGCTTACAAATAAATCCTAATATCTCTATTTCTTTTGCAGAATTGTGGTTTGCTACTTTAAATACACTTCAGGATGTTAGAAAAGGAGACCTGCTACTTAGAATGGCTTATCCGGCTTGGAAATTATGGAAGCAACGGAATAAATTCTATTTTAAAGCTCTATCTCCTTCTCCCGATAGAGCAATTCAGAATGCTCACCACTTTTGGATTGAAAATATGTTTAGAGAAGCTCTAATTAATGCTCATCCTCGGTAATATACGAATACCAACAACCCCAAATGGAATCCTCCTCCAAGGAAAATTCTGAAAGAAAATGTAGATGCATATTTGCTTAAGGGAACAGGAGATGCCACTGTTCCTACCATTTATCGAAACTTCAAAGGAGATCTAATTTTATGCAGAATCAAAGAGATAGAAGCTTGTTCAACAATTAAAGACGAAGAAGATGGGATCATCCTAGCTCTGTTAAATTCTATTGAGCTAAATTTTCAGCTCTTGTTTATAGAATCTGATAATCAGATCATGGTGAATTCACTCTTTATTCCCATTGAAACCTGCCAACAAGATTTTCAACGTAAACTTCTTTTCATTAAGCAAATCATGAATAATCTGTCTTTTTGTAAAATTTTTTCAAATCCTATATCATGTAACTTGGTAGCTAACTAGGTAGCTAGAGCTGCTTGTAGTAAAATTTTGCTTCCAAATTGATTCTATCTTCTGCCTCCTAAGCTTCAGGCTCTGTTGTCGTTGCTTTATTGTTTTCTAATAAATTTCTTATTTGGTTAAAAAAAATTTACGTTTCACTTTTTCTAATTTAATTAAATAATTTCCTAAGAATTTGTACGGGGAAGATTTATGGCAAAACAGAAAAAATATGAATCATTTACAAAATAACAAGATTTAAAATTAATTATTTAATTTCCTCATAAAAATTAATTATTCAATTAAATATTGAATCACTTCATCTTTTGTCTTTACACAAGTTGATTGCAATTGCAATTACGATTACTATATGTTTGAAAATAATAATAAATGCATGAAAATAGGATTTCTTTTAATAGAAAATAAATATAAAGATTTGAATTTCTAATTTCTTGGAATAATATATTACTGATAGATATAAGCCCAATCAAAAGAAGAAGGAGAAGACTATTGGGTCATTTGTCTTTGTAAGCCTAAAACCACACTTTACTCGGATGTTCTTTTGATGCGGTTTGAATAAGGACATGGCTTATCCGCTAGATACCTTTGTGGTCCGCTGCCCGTTATTCCTTTCCTGATCTTCAGGTCGACCCTTGATCTGGGTTCGATGAACCATTTAGGCTCAGGGTCCAAATTTAGTTCGAGGTCCATCGAACTTCCAAGTTCGTATTACAGACACCTAACAGTGCCCCTCCTATTTTCAAGAGGATCTACATGTGAATGACCCATTCTTTGTGGAAACAGCTCGACTATTCCTTGGTCTGATACTTTCCTTTTGACGACTCTCACCCACTGGGTCATGTCAGTCAACCAAAAGATGTCCTTTCACCTACTTCTTGAGTACATAATGTTTCAAAGGGTGGCGTGCTCCCTTTAATTACACCGTCGTTGATTTGGATTTTCAGGGTGTGGTTACCTAGGGTAATCATTGTCATTTATTTTGAATTTTGAACTTTATAATGCTTATTAGTTAATGAGAAGGTTTGTGTCCCTTCGCAACACATGTCCTGGCATTCCAGAATCTTCTCAAGCCTATAAATACCCTTGGTCCTTAACCTTTTTCCTCACTTTCGCTTTGACTTGACATTACTCGGCCAAAATTTCCCCATAACTTCCTTTTCTACAACTTTGTTCTTCATTCTTGCTTATTTTTCCTAGAATCTCATATCTCATTCAACAATGGTTCCTCCAAAACAATAGTAATAACATCAACTAGCTAAAAAGAGAAAGCCCAAAGTAAGAAGAGGCCTATAGAGGAGGATGTCACAGTCGAGGGTGAAAAAACTATAGAACAAGTCGTAGGGGGAGAGTCCAAGAAATCCAAGATCGCTCCTCCTACCAGTAGCTCTTATAGCGATGACAACCAATATAGGGTTAAAGTGTTGGAGCTTTTCTAGAAAGACCTTGCCCCCACTCTTTCTAAAGAGTGGAACTTATTGAAGAGCAATCACATTAATACTCTACCCCAGCATCCTTTCACCTTGACCTTGGCCAAACTAAAGTAGAGGGTTTATGCCCCAAAACATCAGTTAGAGCTGCTTAAGGATAATGGGCACTATGTGACTTTCTTGGAATAGATGAAGAACATATAATTATCCCTTTCCTCTACTTTCTTCGTGGACAACTTCAAGAGGTTCAAACTGAACTCTCTGATGCTCACCCTAAACACCATTCTATACATGCACTGTTTTGAGGTGCTTTGATATTCCATAGGGTGTCCGGATGTCCGTTCCCCCATGTTCTAAACCTTCTTCTAGATTTCCCCCTATAATGACATTCTGAGCATCTAGATGTTTTCCCGTTGTCACAAGAGGGACCTGTTTAGGGGGAAATAAGATAAAATGCCTGCTTGGAGAGGCATTTTGCTACCATTAACTTCATTCCAGAGGATCATTATTCAGAAAAGGGATTCAGGTTCCCCGAGGCCTTGCAGCACCTCAAGAAGCCGGATGAATTGTTTTCTCTGGACTGGCCCACGGGTTTGCTAGAACTCGTGGATTACCATTATATGTGCATCAAGGCACTTGTCGGCTACCATATGCGCTATGATCAAAAGGGCTTGATAGAGGCCAACTTTTTGACTCAGTTGGACAATAAGGCTCCAACTCGGGCGGAGACACTTCAGAGCATTTTGAGTGAGTTTGCTCTGTTCTCCCTTTTTTTTTCATAACCCTTTTTTGTGATCCTGATCCATTAACTCTTCCTTTTATGCAGTTGCAAAAGAGATGGAGTCAAGCCGGTGTAAAGGCATCCTAGACCACATTTCTCTTGAAATAAAGGTTCCTCACGATCGCTTTAATGTTCATCTTCCCATTAGGGACTTTGTCACTGGAAGGCTTAGGTTGAGGACTCAAGAAGAGTGGAGAAATACCTCACTTACCACACCTCAGAGAAGGTTGCTTTTTGAGAGCTTTATAGCTTTGTGGAGAATGAGGAGGGAAGCAAAAAGGACTTTTTCATGCCCGAAAGGGTCGATATTCAAGCCCTAGAGACTCCACGCCCCCAAGTTCTAGATACTATGGCCGAAGCAGCAGCTAATGCAGAACAATTTGTCTCATCTGCCTGCCTTGCCCAGACTTTTGCACCTCAATCCCTTTCTTTTGGGCCATCTAGTGCCAAAATGCATACAGGTAGTGTTGTTGGACCATGTGTTCCTTTAGGGTACACTATATATGATGTGTTCTTTGGATTGAAATCCATATCTTTCATAGAATGAACCTCCTACAATAAAGATGACTTATAGTAGTCAATGTTTTTCTTGCGGGGTGGGGTAGTCGGATGCTTAGATGAGGAAATGAATGTTAATTGTGTGGTTGGCTTTCTTAGGACATACTAGGGGATCCCTATAAGAAAAATCATAGGCTTACAAGATTAAATAGACCTTTAGGTGAGTGAGTCATTTTAGACCTGGTTAAAATCAAAGTGTTGTCAAAAGAATTAACTCCTCCACCCCTGTCTTTTTTACCCCAGTTAAATATGAGGAACCTGTTAAAGAGTCAATAACTCCTCCTAAAGTTGAGCCTAAGAGACGTTTTCCCCTTCAAATGTTAAGATAAGACCCTATGTCTCGAGAATTTTACTTTGAGTATGACTTTTGGGATGCTCCCTCTTCCTCCTCTTCGAGTTCGAGTGACTCGAATTCAGACAAGGATGTCCTTTTGTCTAGTTTTCCCAAGTTCCTTCTACCCCTATACTCGAGTCTCCCATACCTTTAGAAATAATATAGCCCACCTTTGGAGGGTAAATTGGTCCATTACATGAACTCGTCCTCGACTCTTAGCTCATAAGACCAAGAGATTCACTCAATTGAGGTTACCCTTTGGCAGTGATGGTATTACCTATCTTCAAAGATTTAGCTTATTTTATATCATCTTATGTTTTCATTCGACAAAACCTCGTTGGATTTTATTTTATTTTTCAAAGGGAGCCGATCTTGAAGAGGAGTTAAGCTTGCCTCCTTTAGTTGAAATGAGTTCTTCTTTTTCCCCAACACAATAAAGAGGTTCCCATCACCAAAAAAATAGAAGCTCCCCAAAAGACTCCTTCTCATGG
>CAOJBK011378709.1:0-22509 GCA_948294925.1 Codiaeum variegatum | reverse complement strand
CGAGAACCATCACAATATTAGGTGCATTGTTGCTATCACGCATCATTTATCATTGTTGACTTGCATTAAAGCATTTGCATTGAAATATCAGTATATTCTGTTATGGTAGCGCACTCACCTTTTTTTGGTCTTTGGTGCTGTGGAGTATCACCACTTAGTTGTACGTACCGAGTTTTCTATTTCTATTATTAAAATATTTATTTATTGAATTTATTATTTTTGATACAAATTTTACTGCATTAGCATGTTTAAATAGATAACTAATTGTGAAATTATTATTGCGTCTGCCTGTTCCTATTCCGTTGTGTACTGTAATTATCATTCACTGAGCTTTAGCACAACCTACATTTTCTCTGTCTGTTATTGGTTTTCAGATCAATAGTCTTCTATAACTAGTTCGATTTTTTTCTGCTTCTGGAGAAATTTTTAGTTGGATCCTTTGCTGCTGATAGGACCCGACTTTACTATTAGTTCGGGCATACATTTATTTTTGTTGGATGTTATTCTTTTGTTTCTCTCCTTGATTTTTAGTAATTGTTAGACTTCGCAGTTTAACTTTGGGAATGGATTTTACACTTAGTAACTATTGTTATGAACTTTGTTTTTATTCCGTAAAAATTTGTTTATTCTGTTTAGTTATATTTTCTATCTGTTAGACTTGCATAAATTAATTATTAGTTTATGCGCCGGTCACGATCTGAGATTGTTTCGTGATAAAGATCGTATCAAATAAAGGTCAACACCTAATATTAGTGAGAGGCGTGGGAAGTTAAAATGTTAAATACTTACTTAAAGACCAGGTAGGAAGGATGCATAGGTCTTTTTGTTCAGAGATTCCTTAGTGGCATCTCTTTTTATCCCTTAAAATAGAACATAAATAAATATTACGATAATTAAATGAAGGGTGCAACAATGGGAAAAAGTGCATTTACCAAGATATCACTTATTGATGGAAAAATGCCAATTGCCATAATATGTTGGTTTGAAGGGAGATCCTAACATAAGTCAAATGAGACAATGAAAGGTTGTTCTACTATAAGCAGAGAGAGATTTATGATAGTCACCTGAACATGAGAAGCCAAGTGCTTGGAGGAAGCTCATGGTGTTGCAGTTGAACACATGTTGTCACCTGTAAAAAGAAGAACATGAGATGAGCATAAGTTCAAAATCAAGCTAAAGACAGTACAAGACAAGTAATTCTTGGAACTCCTTTGTGATTTTTCTAGATTAGTTAGAATCCCCTAGAAATTTCCAAGTTACATGCATGATTTGTCAGAGGAAAGTGTCAATGTTACATATTTGTTTTAATGTTGAAACATGCACTTTAAAATATGCATTTTGTGCAAAAATTAGAAGAAAAAACTGCACTTTATTCACAATAAAAATGATGTAGATATGCCTTTAAAATTAATGTTTTTGCATCGAGGTTAGAAGGGAATGGCCTAAGGGATAGCTTGGTGCTCTCTAATTCAAATTTACACCATTCACACATGAAAAAAGCCCAAAAAGTAAGCTTTTTAGAGTGTGAAACTTAGTGCAACAAATTAGGTTTAAAAATTCATATTTTGGTGATAAGTACTTGAATTTCTATTGTGAGTGAAAAGTACGAGGTGTGAATACATATGTTCAAATTGGTATGAAGTGCATGGAATATGGCGTGAGTTCATGTAAGGATTGATAAGCTTAAATGGATGTTAGGAAACATGGGATTGATAAGCTTAAATGGATGTTAAGGCCATTTTTCCTACAAGTTTAAGGTAAGGCACAAAATTGGTCAAGTATGGAGAGACATAAACTCAATAATAAGGAAACCAAAATGAATGTCTAACCTAAGATTCATTATCCCCTATCAAAATAGAGGTGTTCTTAATGAATTTGGGGAACTCAAAATATGAGAATTTAAGAGTTGGGTTCTTTGGGGTGTTTTATCAAACACTTGGTGTGCACACTAAAAATCCATATGTCTAAAACCAAGGGAGCCATTAAATTCACCTTAATTTCTCAAAATCAAAATACAACAACAATCATTTATATTACTCAAGAAATCATTCAAACAATTTTGCATTTATATTATTAATTCAAAGTAATTGAGTTGGAACTAAAGAAAATAAATGCAAAACAAAGGTTTTTTGAGAAATTACCTTTGGGTTTTCTTAAGTAAACTTTTGGAAAAAAATTAAAAGGCTTGGGGGAGCCTTGAGATGGTGAAAGGGCTGTTGTGAATTGCGCTTTACGGGAAATTTCATCGCGTTGGGGTTATTTGTATGCGTTTGATTCTTCACATGTAGGGTTGGGTTCGTTTGACAGTGAGTTGGAATCTCAGGTGCTAGTGGATGGAGTGTTGGGTTCTCTTGGAAATTTTGAGGACTTGGGGATTTTTATAGAGAATTTTTTATTATTTGACTTTTTAAAAATTGGTGTACGTGAGTGAGTGTGGGGAAAAGAAAAGGTGGTCTAAAAAGGATTTTGTTGAGCAAATTGAGCAAATCTAAAATTTGATTTTAAATTTTGAAGAGAATTAAATGACATTGGTTTGGGATTTATCAAAACTTTTTATAGGATCTATGTATTTATCGGTGTAAGGAGCACCAATGTATTTCTCTTAAAATTTTTTATGATTTTGAAAATCTTTTTTCTACCAATCCACACAAGGTTGAATAAAAGCTATTTTAGATCTAAATTTTGAAGACATTAAAAAAGGAAAAAGAGAAAATAAGAATTTAAATTACTATTAAAAATAACAATCATAATAATAATGAATAGATAAATAAATAAATAAAGGATTGTGTGCTGAAGAATTTTACTTGGCATTGTATTATTGCAAAAGTTTAAGAGGCCACTAGATGTTGACTGCTAGTAGTTGATGAGCGTGTGCTAGGCTAATTCTCATTGGTATTGTGAGTGTAGAACGTGTAAATAATAAGTTTTATTTACTGGTGGCCAATCATTAAAAAAAATTTAAAATTTTCAAAAATCACGGCAACGCCTACTATGGCCATGACTTTACAAGTTATATATATTATATTTGTCTTTGGTTTCATTATTATAAAAGGATGGAAAATAAAATTTTATGATTTTATTTTTATTTTTATTTTTATTTTTTATGGATTTGCCAATTATATTCATATTTATAGTATGGCTTTTGAGACAGCTATAAATATGAGATGGATAATTATTTACATCAAAATTATTACAAGTCCAAATAAGAAGAGTCCAATCTAAAAGTAACGTCCAAAAGTGAAGTGAGATTTTATTTACGTATTGTACAAGCAGAGGCTAAACAGTTGAGCAACGGTTAATAGAACGTGAAACATAATCAAGAAAATGGAGCATCTAGAATATCATGTTCCAATCTGTGAGAAGATGGACAGTTATTAGAGCAATTTAAAGAACACTTAGTGAAGTGGACATTTATTGATGGAAAACCAAGTATAAAAAGGAGAACAAGATACGAAAAGAGGCCACCAACCAATCAATCAACCAGATACTACAATTTCCAATTTTAATTTCAATTTTCTTAGGATACCTTTAGGTTCCTTTATTGTTTTTTCAAGTTTTCCAATTTGTTCAAGTTGATTATTTTCCTGTACAAATTTTAATTCCAGTTAATATAATTTTAGTTCTTAATTTCAATAGCCATTGAGAATCCAATACCCTTTGACAGTTTTATTGGTATTTGCTAAGTTTGATTTAATATAAAGGTAATTTCAATCACCATTTAATTTACTATTTTCCCTTTCAAATTACCTTTACATTAAATCAAACTTAGCAAATATCAACAAAACTATCGAAGGATATTGGGTTTTCATAATCATCCGATTATAAGTAAAAAACGCAAACGGTTCAAGTACCTCACACATGTGGAACGCCTGCAATTCACAAAATTTTTCGCCAACAACTAAATATATTATCACTATTATTGTAAACAAAAATACACATACATAAACTTTTTCAAAAAAATTGGTGTCACACACACACACACATATATATATATATATGTATGGACATTTTCAAAATTTGGTGCAAAAAATATAGGCATATATGGATTTCTTCAGAAATTTGGGGGTCTGGCCCACCCGTCCTAAAAAATTCTCCCCTGATAATATGCATTCCCTACTGCTCAATATTTGGCTACTTAATGATACTCTGCTCATGAACCTAAGCCATCTGCATGAGTTTGATTTTAGGTTTCAGTATTCTTTAAAAAAAAAAAACTTTCTCAAAGAATTTTGCAATTCAATTTTTCTTTTGAAGTCAGACTTTGACCAATCTCTACACAAATAAGTTTAGGTCTTCACCATATGGTAATATTTGAAAAATGGAAGGTATATAATTTTGAATCATGTAGGTTCTTGACCCAATCTGCAAAAAGATAATACCTTGTTAACTAATATCCCACATTAGTCAGTAATTATTTGTGAAAAATTTTGTAGAAATATAATCTTTTTTCATAACCCTTAAATTTAGGACAGTAATTACGTAAAGTTTTCTCCTTTTCAGATTGATATTTGCCAAATTCTTGGAGATGTTATCGTTTGGTGATTTCCAAGATACAGCGCACGACCAACCAAAATTAAATGGTTCATTGTTTCATTTTATTATACGTACCCAACAAATTACAATCATCATCTTCATTATAAATTTTTATGTATGAGTAGTAACAATTGATACAGTGAATATCTCAACAAAAACAAAAAAAAAGTTGATACAATGTGAATATATTTAAAGAAGAATTGGATGGTTCCATTTTTTTTTTTTAAAATTTCTAATCAGTATATTTTAATGTACTAAAATGTATCAAATCAGAAATTTATATTATTTGTTATGATTTGAACAACATTTTTGGTTGATATTAATTTTATTTGAAATAAAACCAAAAATACATTCCTTAAGTTGAAACAAAATCTCTCTTTCTATGGTAATTTATTTTTTCCTTTTAGTTGTTCTACCTTTCATGCGGCAAACGAGGTCAAATGGGAATATAAAGAAAATAAAATTTCCACCCAAATCACAACTGTAAATATATGAAAGCAAAAAATGAATGAATAATTTTAAAAAAATGTATTCTGAAAATGGAAAATTGGGATAGTTGTCCGTTATCACAAAATTGAAGCGATCGAATTTGGTTCCAAAATCAGAGTATATAAGCAGAGTAAAAGGCCACACCCTTTCTCTCTATCTCTACAGAGATTATTTTTTAACAAAGCAAAAACAAAATGAAGGTTTCAATTATTCCTCCTTTATTTTTATTTTTGTTTGTTTTTTCTCTTTATCAGCCACCAACTTTTGCCATTAAAAAGGTAAGCATTTTTTCTCTTTTTCTATGATCATTATTCCTCAATGAATTATTAAGTTTGAATTCAATTGAAAGAATGAATTTGTGCTTTTGCAGTCTTACATAGTGTATTTAGGAGCACACTCTCATGGTCCAGAGGCTACTTTGTCTGATTTCAACACAGTGAAAAACTCCCATTGCCAATTGTTGAAATCATTGACCACAAGGTACTAACTCGTACAATTCTCTTTCAATTTTGAATATTGTTTGATTCAATTTTTTTTTTTTTTGAGCAGCAAAGAGAAAGCAGAGGACAAAATCATTTACTCGTATACTAAAACCATCAATGGCTTTGCTGCAGTCCTTGAAGAGGAGGAAGCACGACAACTTGCAAGTAAGAATCAATTTCAAGTGTGTTTTTTGGAGTGACTGAATTGAAGAAATTAACAATTTGAAAATGAATGCAGATCATCCAGATGTGATATCAGTTTTTTTAAACAAAGGGAAACAATTGCATACAACACATTCATGGAATTTTCTTGGATTAGAAAGAGACAATGGAGTTGTTTCTACTGCCTCACTTTGGAACAGGGCAAGGTTTGGTGAAGATGTAATTATTGGTAATCTTGACACAGGTCAGTAATTTATTAATTCAATTCAATTCAAATGAGATTATTATCAATGATTGGAAGTTTTATTTATTTTCAGATTGAATTGAAATGATTTGATAGTTTTCACGTTTTTTGTTTTAACCTCCCTATTTCTCATTGCTGTTGACTATCATGCAGTTATTATTGGTTTTGACTAGAAGAGCAAATTTTGGAATTTTCTCCACAGAGGAAAAATAACAGAATTTTTAATCCTTCAAAATCAAATCAGATTTTTTTTTCTTTTCTATTTTTTGAATGTGATTTAATGAATTTTAATTTAGATGACATTAAATGAAAATAATTTAGATAGTCCTAAAATGTGTAATTTTTTTTTTAAAAAAAAAAGGAAATGACAGTGGTAGGGCCAACAAACAATATAAAGCTGAACAATGCATACCAACTTTTATTTCCTTTTTGCATAGGATAATAACAATTATTATTTTGACAAAATTTTTAAAAGAAAATTATTTTTTTAAGGAGTTTGGCCTGAATCGAAGAGCTTTAGTGACGATGGAATGGGACCAGTCCCCCTCAAATGGCATGGACTCTGTCAGCATGATACGGCTAATGTTCTTTGTAACAGGTTCCCCTCTTTACTAATCAAACAATTAATTACATTTCTGTTTAAAGCAACTTAATTGGAGCAATTATACCTCAAATCACATGTATTACTTTCTTTATTTATCCTAAATATTTTATCTGTCTGTTCAAATGTTGTTTTTGCACATGCCAATTGCTTGTGAAAATCTCCAACTGATTTAATTATCATTTATTATTTCCATTAATTACAATATACCATTTTGGTGTATAAGTTATTCGTGCTTAGAGTTTTCAAGTGTCTGCAATTCCTAATTTTAGGTGTGTGGAGGTTGTCATTTTCATATCCTGAAAAACAAGCAAACTGTAGAGTGATTTGAGAGATGCTGCTCATACAATTACTAAATTAGTTCATCTGAAGCGTTTATGTCACACTGTTATTTTACGGAAAGAAAATGATATTGAATGTCATGCTTTAAAGTGAATTTCATATGATAATTTAATTATGAAAAAAAATAAATGATTAATTTCAAACTGAATCTCAAATCACTTAGTATGAAGATGATGTTTGTGTTTGAAATTGTAGTTAATAATGTGTTTTTCAGGAAGTTAATAGGAGCAAGGTACTTTAACAAGGGTTATGGTGCATATGCGGGTCCATTAAACTCCACCTTTAACAGCTCACGAGACGTTAGTGGCCATGGAACTCATACCTTATCTACAGCAGGAGGCAACTTTGTTCCTGGAGCTAATGTTTTCAGCAATGGCAATGGCACTGCTAAAGGTGGTTCACCAAATGCTCGTGTAGCTGCTTACAAGGTTTGCTGGCCACCAGTAAATGGAAGCGGCGAGTGTTTTGATGCTGATATCATGGCTGGCTTTGATGCTGCTATTAATGATGGAGTTGATGTGCTCTCAGTTTCTCTAGGGGGCGACCCTGCTGATTTTTTCCAAGACACAATTTCAATCGGAGCATTTCATGCAGTTATGAAAGGCACTGTGGTTGTTGCCTCTGCTGGAAATTCAGGACCTGATCCACAAACTGTGTCAAATGGGGCTCCTTGGATTATAACAGTAGGCGCTAGTACTACAGACCGCGAGTTCACAAGCTATGTTGCACTTGGCAACAAAAAGCACCTCAAGGTATTAGCTCATCAAAGAAAAATGACATTTTGACATTGTTTAGTGAAACTTGCTTAATATTTGGTTTCCATTTTCAGGGTACTAGCCTTTCGCAAAAGGGCTTACCAGCAGAGAAGTTCTATCCATTGATTAGTGGTGAATTTGCTAAGGATCCTAATGTATCAGCTGTAGATGCGTGAGTAATCCCAATCCATAAATGTTTTAAATTGTTACATCTATTAAAAAAATAGCTCAGTTTATATGATATTTTTGCAGTTCGCTTTGTATGCCAGGATCTCTTGATCCTGAAAAGGTTAAAGGGAAAATATTAGTATGTCTAAGAGGGGAAAATGGGAGGGTAAACAAAGGAGAGCAGGCTCTTCTTGCCGGTGCTGTTGGAATGATTTTGGCAAATGATGAAAAATCTGGAAATGAAGTTATAGCTGATACTCATGTACTTCCTGCTGCTCATGTCAATTTTGCCGATGGTGGTGTTATATTTGCTTACATCAACTCTACCCAGTAAGATTTTATTGGATCAGTCTTACTAGCAGTGTAATCAAAAACAACTTAATTCATCTACATTTATATGACAGGGATCCTATGGCATTCATGACTGCCGCAAGGACGGAAGTGGGGGTCAAACCGGCTCCACTTATGGCTGCTTTCTCATCGAGAGGGCCTAATGTTATTGAGCCATCAATCCTCAAGGTCCGTATTTCTTATGGAGATTATTCTCACTTGTTTCGGACTAGTAATAATGCTTTGTTTTGAATTCAGCCTGATATAACAGCTCCTGGTGTTAGTGTAATTGCTGCTTATAGCTTAGCAGTAAGCCCGACTGAAGAAGAATTTGATAAACGTAGAATACCCTTCAACTCAGAATCTGGTACTTCAATGTCTTGCCCTCATGTTTCTGGTATTGTTGGCCTTCTCAAAACACTCTATCCTATTTGGAGTCCTGCTGCCATCCGATCTGCTCTCATGACAACTGCAAGAACAAGAGGTAACAACATGGACCCAATGCTAGATTCATCTACAAATCTCAAGGCTACCCCATTTGACTATGGAGCAGGACATATACGTCCCAACAAAGCAATGGATCCTGGCCTCGTTTATGATTTAAACGTCGATGATTACTTAAACTTTTTATGTGCTGAAGGTTATAACCAAACCCAAATCAAATTATTCTATGGCAAGGCTTATTCATGTCCCAAATCATTCAACTTAACTGATTTTAACTACCCATCAATAACTGTCCCAAGTCTTGGGAGCACAGCTAGTGTCACGGTTACTCGAAGACTAAAGAATGTGGGTCCTCCTGGGAAGTACAATGTTTATGTCAAAAGACCAAGTGGAGTCTCAGTTACTGTAGAGCCTGGATTCTTGGAATTTGACAAAGTTGGTGAAGAGAAGACATTTAAGGTTGTTTTAAAAATTTTGGTTGAATATGAGCCTAAAGATTATGTGTTTGGGAGATTGACTTGGAGTGATGGGAAGCATTATGTAAGAAGTCCCATAGTGGTTAAATATTAAAATACTGTGACTGTTTCAGTGTAGAAATCAGATACAATTTGTTGGACGGTTATATCAACATAATGATAATGATAATTCTTTATCAATGAATGACAAATAGTCATCCATTTATGGGCCAACTCATCAACATAACTGTTACAGTAACTTTTGACAGGGCTTTATAGTTGAAATTTTAACTATAATCATTGAATTCAACATAATTATATTATTTAAATAGTTTTGAATTTTGGCGCTAAAATCGCGTTTCTCCATCAAAAGGGTAAAAATAATTACAGTACAACTTTACTAAAAATCCAAAATAAGCAAAACCAAACTTTAAAAAATTTATAGAGAAAACTATATAACTGTTGTTGGTGGAAGAAAAAACAAAACATAATGAGAATTTTAAATTTAATTCTCATTTTTTCCCACTTCCAGACAAAGTGTTTTGCAGAAAAAAAAAGTAAGTTGTAGCTCATTTTTGTTTGGCTCATTGACGGATGTGCTGAATTTTTGTTATATATGCAGTCATACATAGTGTGTTTGGAGCGAAATGGTGAGCTTTGAAATTGCTAAATTGAAAGAATCGCACATAGATTTCCAGGGTTAGTATTTTCTAATAACTTTAATTGGAAGTTTATTATTCAAAATAGCTTCAGTTGGGGCTATCTTACAGATTCACCCAGTTTTAATGACACCCAAAAAGTGGCGAGGTCGTTGTCTTGCAACAGGTTTATTTATTTATTATCCCATTAATTTTTTTTTTCACTTTCAAATTTAATTGAGTCGAGTAAGAGATTAATTAGTGTCAAATTTAAACTTGATTCAACTCAATTACCTACATTTTTTAAAGAAATTTGAATTTGATTTGATAAAATAGTAGTAAGTGTATAAAAGTTTGATTGTTGGTAATGTAAACTTGACGTATTTTGAGTAACTTCTAAAATTGGCATTTGAAAGGCTTAGAAAATATCATTTAAAAGATGCAAGTAATTAATGATGTGCAGAAAGCTTATACAGACTTCCATATCTAAATAAAATGATGCGAACTAGCTCTGACAAGTTTACAATTTAACTAACTTCAATTATCCTTCAATCACAGTACCTAGCATGAATGGCACAACAACTATTGCTTGAAGACTTAAGAATGTAGGTTCCCCGACCACATATCAAGTTCGAGTCAAACCACCACCTGGGGGTATTAGTTGAGGTTCAGCCTAACAATTTGACATA
Source organism: Codiaeum variegatum (assembly GCA_948294925.1). Lineage (NCBI taxonomy): Eukaryota > Viridiplantae > Streptophyta > Magnoliopsida > Malpighiales > Euphorbiaceae > Codiaeum > Codiaeum variegatum. Next base: position 12,177 of record CAOJBK011378709.1, on the reverse strand, counting down.
TTGGGGCATCGGTGAAGAGCAAATTTACACAGTTACTTTCACGCCTTGGGAGTATGGGTTGCCTGAAGACTTTGGTCGGCTAGTATGGTCAGATGGTATACATAATGTCTCTAGTCCTCTTGTGATCAAACATGCATAGATTCATTCAATTATTCAACAAAAAAAAAATCTCCTTGTTATGACAATTTTGGCAAATTTATGGTCCATATATATTGATTATTGATCATGTACCATAGCCACGATAGATAAATAGAAATAAATGTCCATCAGTTAAATTAGATTAGATTAAATTGTTTTATATTCTAACAAGTAAAAAAAAAAATCAGATAGGTGAAAAAAATAGAAAGAAAGAAGGGAGAATGAAGGGCACAAAGAGGGTAACTTCTCAAGTTACTTCCTCTTAAATTGCAAAACTAGTTTGTGGAAACAAATTGTAATAATAACCAAAGTTGGTATAACAGTTTACAGCATTTGCAAGTTGTTATTAAATAACTGAAAAATCAATATCATTGCACAATGAAAAGAGTAATTGCCTTCAGCCACCAAAAAGGAACCCAGCAGCTTGGTCTTCATTCCCCTCAAATAATTTAAGAGCTTGTATCACAGCATCCCTTCCAAAACCTAACTCAACAAGCTTTGCTATTTTGGCTTCAAAATCAGGTCTCTGCAGGAAAATGTCATACAAGGGTAAGTTTGACATTTTCTCCATAATTAACAGTCAAAATGATTCAATTTTTCTTTCAAAAAAAGATTCAATTTTGAATGACATTAAACAATTGGCATGCTCAAATACTTGAGACTGAAAAACATATTTTTGACAAGGCAAGAACTCACTAGTATATTAGGTAAAACCTCATTGGGAGTAAAGCTAATTTACCCAATAATAATCAACCAGAAAATTATTTAAAGGCTTCACTTGGTTAACTTGTTTTTTCCAGCATTTTTAAATGTAAAGACTTGATTTGATTTCCAATAGGAAGTAAGCAGTAACGCTGAATGATAAAGTGATATTCGCATCTAGTCTTACCTTTGTCACATCACCATGTGAAGCTCCTGTAAACAGCAGGGAAAATAAAAAAATAAGTTACCAAATGAAACAAAGTTCATCATATTATAAAAAACAACAGTTGAAAAGAAGCACAATTTCTAAACCTAGCAACTACTTTGATAATGCATTTCCAGGATACAATGCATCTTTAAAGAACAAGACTAGTAGTAAAATCAGATAACATGTGCAAAAGTTGCAACATTAACCATGAGTGAAGTTAAATTTAGTAAAAACTGTGTAACACCATTAAAGACTTCGAGAACAGAAAAACTAACCAGAAGATTGACCCCCTGCAGACACGTTATTCTTTGTATCTGTTGTTCCTGACGCAACCTGAAGAATCAACGTGGATCAATGCCTACCCCCCAAGTTTAACAATAAAATCAAGAAATCCTCAAACAAAGGCATAGGAGTCATCTGTTCCATAAATATGACTTTGATCACTATTGTCAAATGATATGGGAGCATGAACCTGATCCATCTTATCCTCTATTCTACCTCAAAAAATGAAAAAAAAAAAAAAAGTTCAAATTTTCAATTGTAGCCAAACCTTTTAAAATGATCAATACCCTGAATCTAAAAAATTAGTTTTAGTGGTATCCAACATGCCAAAATTAAAAACAATATAATTTTAATACTATTTAAATAATTTCTCTTTTTCATTTGTCCACCCCTCTCTCTCTCTGTTAACCTAAATTCAATATTCTTACCATATTTAAACTAAATATAAGAATATAGTTTCAAGAAAGTAAAAAAACAACAGAAATTATAGTTGTTGTCCATTTATAGGGGCAAAAGAGAGGTGGACTGGAAAGGAAAAATTATGAAATATGTGTATGTGTGAGTCAATTTTAACTTGTTGGATACATAATTGAAACTATCTTCCTAAATTTGGGGTCCAATCCAATAGATTCATTTAAAAGTTGACATATAATTGAAAATTCATGCAAACTTTGAGGGGGTTTTTTCGGTCAAAGCAAATATATATATTGTATTTCCAAACTTCAAGTATAGATGAATGATCACCAAATTCAAAGACTTCAAGTTGGACTAACAGATCAAAAGAACCTTAGAACTTTCAATAAAAGAAAATTACAAGCACACTTACTGCAATTCCTGAGCTGGATGGTTCCTTCGCATGACTCTCTTCATCCAGAAAATGAGATGGAAGGTCTTTTTCTGAAACGGCAAATAATTTAAATAGATTAAAAAGAAAAATGGAAAGAAACAAAGCATCCAGATCCCAAATTATATAGTTCAAACAGAAAAAACATGATGAGTAGTTCAGCACATGAAACATGATCACTGTTACAGAATACGGAACAGATGCAAAAGCCAGATGATTAACCTTGCAAAAATGGTACAGAAACTTCTCCACCACCAACTCTCAAAACATTCTCCTTCAAATCAATAATGCACTGCAGCAACAGCATAAACTTTCAATAAATACAGGTAAACTTCAAAAATTAAAGCTTCAAGTAGATGTCAGATTTTCCCCAAAAAAAAGCCCATTTGCAAATGCTACCTGATGCTTGCGGAGCATATCAAGCCCGAAAAGAAATTCCATGTTTGGAGAATCCAGTACCAAGAAGGAGCACGGGTAAAATATATTTCCAATCTAGAGAGAATTGAACAAATAAATGAATAAAGGAATTCAACTGAGTTAGAGTGGACTTTAAGCATATGGTGACAGAAATAATAACCCAAGTGAAAGGTAAATGCTCAACCACTGAAATGTCGAAAGGAAGGGCAAGATAAAAGCATTTAGAGATAAACATGCATGCCTAACATTCTTTCAGCAATTTTATGGCTTGCAAACATTTGCAAAAAGAAAATGATGAGAATTAATAACAATAAGAGGGAAAGAGTTACAAAACTCAAAAAACAAATTCCAAAGGAAAACAACAAAAGGAAGTATACATTGACCCAGTTTATCCTCGTATTTTCAAATCTCAATGACTGCAGATGAGCTAACAATTGTTGTCAAAATGCAAAATTAATCATAACCATTATAAGTATTTGGAATATGTGAAAAAAGAGAAACTTCTTTTGATTGCATAAGAAAAAAATTTGTTAAAATGATTTTGATAGAGACAGTTGCACATTCAAACGCATGCTTATATACATATAAGCATCTAAAGGGAGATACAAATACATATACTATAGATAAGTCAAAGAACAGAAATATCGAACTACATGTGCAAAAATGAACAATTCCCCAAAGATGGCGAGCATAGCACAATACAGGGTTGAAGCTAGAATTGTACTAGAATCCTAGTGGGTATTCTACCTTGATTGGAGCAACATGTATCCGACCCAATATCTCAGATTGACCCACTCCACGAGCAATGCCTTTATAACGTTGATCCAAAAGCCTAAGCAACCTGAAATAGAAATGTAAAACAACAAAACAACAGTCACGGCGGGCTTCAACATTAATTTCATGTGCTGAAGAGGTAAAATATCACATCTACACTACTCTCAAACTACGAGCAGTAAAAACATGGGAGTCCATATTATCCAATTGACAAGAAGTCTAATGTTTCATTATACAAAACTGCAGAGTTATGAGTAGAAATCAGAATAGCTATATGGTAGATGACTAGCAAATTGTATCTCAGCTTCACGAGCTGAGAATGCACGTCTAATCTTTGGGCATCTTACCAAATAACTGATATTCTGTAAAACACTTATATACATGTAATCACCTAAAGTTTAGACATGCATAAACCAATGATATAGAGCACCAACACTTCATTTTTTTTTTTAAATACCATGGCAATCTCAGAGACTTCTCCATCACAGACAGGGACCAGATATGCACTCACCACAGTCTGTATGTGCGGGTACACCGACATGCACTCCTAACACTGCTCCATACATATCAAAATTTCATAGTAACATTTGGTATGAGAACATAGAAAGGGCATACCTTAAGATACATGGAAAATTTTAAGTGCATCTTCTATACCTTAAGATACATAGACAATTTTAAGGACATCAAGAAATCAAATTTGGAACTCTTAAATTTATAGGGACTAAATACTTATATCTTACTTGTATGAAAGGATTGTATGGAAACGAAGGCACAAATTCTTGTAATTTGTAATCATAAAAGAGTTTAATTTAGTTTCAGTAATCCCCCATTCAAGGGATGAATCGAAATCTCCATTTATTTGAATCGAAATCTCCATTTATACTCTCATTATTCATCCATAAAACTTTTGTTTAACTATAGCACTACTCTTGAAATGCATGATGGGCTAGATTTTTTATGTTAAGTATACTAAAACCATAAATATGTGATAGATACTAAACCTATTTATCTAAAATACATTTTCCTTCTCTTCAAACTCATAATTGAAATTTGAAAAATAATTAATTGCATATGATGTTTATATATTTGAAATATATAATACATGCATGTTCTTGTTAATGTGTGCATATATTTTCTTGTTAATGCGTGCCTCCCACATCACATCCTAATATTTTTCCGTATTGCATCCTAATTTTTTAAAAATATCAAATTCGGCATGTCCATATTACTTCATAAATGTCTTGTTTCCATGTCATATTGCTCCTGTCTATGCAACACCAAATGAATAATTATTCACTCAATTTGAAGAACGAAACAATAACTGTAATAAAATAAACACAACAATGCAACAGCACATACCCACATCGCTCAGCACAGCTTTTTGATATAATTGTGGACTGAGCACCACTATCAACAAATGCCTGAAACAAAGAGAAAAAATTCCAAGCTTCTATCACAGTTCACTCACCCATATCTATATCAGATTATTAGAGAAAATTTCAGTAATAGTTACACAATGGAAGTTCTTTTGAATAATAAATAACAATGTAAACAAGAACATGACAGAAATTACAGTCAGTGAAAGAGAATGAAAAGCCAGTCACGTTGAATAAGTAACACTGCATCTTGGTTGCAGCCTGAGCTAATATTTAGTTTCTCTACCTTTAAAGGTGCACCATTAACTTCCATGTCGACATACAACATAACCTGAAAGTTTAAACAAAAAAAAAACATCATAATTAAAACACAATCAACTGACTTCTGCAGTTAATGAGGTTAAAGAGAACACATACCACCCTAGCAAAAGCTTCAGGGTTGTATTCCAAGGCAGCTGCCCAATTCTCATCAATTCCTTTCTGCATTGGAATTTGGCAATATTGCAAAACATTAGAAAAATTAAGACTAAATAAATCTGACAGCAAGAAAAAAAAATGCTTGCCACAAGTATTAGTAACGATAGCCTTTCTGATGGAAATATTGCAAGACGTTAAAACAAGCAGGACAAAATAACATCTGATAGAAGAAAGTTTTAAAAAGGGGAAAAAAAGAGCTTGCCCTGAAAGTATTACTAAGAAACGCCTTCCTGATGGAAAGATTGCATGAAGTTAAAATGTAAAGTACAAAGGGGGTGTTTGGCATTGAGTTTGTCAAAACACTTTTAGGCAAAATTTTTTATATTTTGTTTTAAAGTACTTTTTCAAAATTGCTTTTCCAAGAAGTACGTAAATTGATTTTTTTTTTCCCAAAAACAGGTTTGAGAAAACAGTTTTAGAAAAAATTTGAAAAATCATGCAATTAAATAAAAAAAATCCTAAAAGCGGTTTTACAGCCTCCAACAACAATGTCAAACAAGTCCAAATTAATAATAGTGGAAAAAAGGGGGAGAGAGAGGAGGAGGAAGCTCCACCTCTCTCCCTCTCTTGTTTTCAAGAATTTGGTGTTGGTTTAAGGAAAATCTATAGCCAAAAAATTGGAATTCGTCAAGTTAGAACTTCACATGGAGTTGTCATTCAAAACATCAATAACATTACAAAGCTATGCAGTTCCTGTAATGTTACTGCATCAGGAAAAAATTAATGCTATGCAAAAAATAATAATTTTTACATTGATAAAGGTAGAATAAAAAGATAACTTTTGATAAAAATAAAACAATAGAAAAGATAACTTTTCCCAAGTCATTCCCAATTAGCTGTAATATTAGAAATGCAAATTAAACTGACCTGACGAATGGCAGCCTCAATTTTTTTCTGTGCCTCGACATCAAAAGGATCTGCATCAAGAAGGGCCTAAAACATGCAGCAGAAGAAGATAGAGTAAGTAAATAAGTGTCTCCATTAAACAAATATGATCCACTTATAAAGGCACTGAAATTGTGTGTTTTTCAATAAAAAGGTCAAGTCAAAGAAATGAAGAAGAATAAGTCCTTTTGACTGTTAAACAAGGACACTCCAACAAGATTTTACCGAATTATAGAGTAAATACATTGCACCATTATATCAAAATGCAACTTGAAAAGAATAGAAGGAAAATCAGCCTGACCAACTAAACAAATTTGTAACAATAAACTGAAAATCATATCCTCACTCTTTTAAAATAAACAAGTATAAATCAGCAAATGATGATAAGAAACCAATTCATTGAAAATGATACTTCTGAATAAAAATTTACTTAGTGTCAAGTAATCACAACTAAAGACATATTAAATGGACTTAGTGACAGGATTTCATATATAGAAGCCATTTCATAACAAAATTGTTAGCCTGATGTCTTCATGAACCACCTAGAAGTGATAGATTAAACATGGAAAACATCCAATTTAAGACCTTGCACAATTTTCATAACAAAATTGTTAGCCTAATGTCTTCATGAACCACCTAGAAGTGATAGATTAAACATGGAAAACATCCAATTTAAGACCTTGCACAATTAATAACTCCTTTTTTTTTTATTTTTGAGCTTCTGTTTTATTCAGTTATTTTTCATTCTTGATTTGAGTGATTTTGAAAATGCCTTTCCAAAATGGCAGCCAAATAGGAATTATTTGGTTTGATCAAAACGAATTCCACAATAGCATTCTGTTTCCATTTCTGATCTTGTTGTTTAAAACCTTGTTGAGGGGTAAAATAGTGCTAACATTATAAATATTCTATCATCATCATAATCGTGACACAATAAATAGACATAAATATAAGAATATTTTTTTGGCTCTAATTTACAATGCTGACTTTTCAAGCACATGGTTATAATATAAGCCTCTTCAACCAGGTGGTCCGAAATTCAAAATCCATGCACTCTGTTTACATTACATTTCAGCACAAGGTCATGGCAGGCCTACTCTTGTGAATGCATATGGCTTTAGCATGAAGGTACTTCTTAGAGGTTTTTAAAAATGCACAAACACATCCTTCAACATTCATCTACCCACTGGAACTAATAAAAGATGAAAAGTCTTTTTAGATAAAGATAGCAATGAACTGAAAGGAAAAGCTAGCCACTCACAAACTCCTCCTCCTGTTGGCGCCTTAATTCAGATCTTTGGCCATGTCGTTGCCGTAAGAGGTCCTGGACTCTGTTAAGGTCATTTCCAAGCAGAGCTTGGGCAAGTTCTGGATCAGCCTGCAAATCCAAATTGTAGCATAAAAATACAAGTTGGAAGCAAATCAAATCACCGCCCAGCAAGACACTCCTATATGTGTGACATCACAACTATTAGCAATAAAATATGCAGAAATGATCAAGGCCAAAAAAAAATCCATAGCTTACAATCACAATAGTAATGCATAGAAACTGAATGAAAGAAATAACAGAATTGAAAGGCATACATAATCTTCTAAGAGAAAAATGATAAGGAGAAGAAATGAGAAAACATAAGCATCAAACACTGACAAACTTGCCTTACATAAGAATTTTTGTCATAACAAAAGAAAAGCATTACACCAAGCAAGAAATTCCCAATGTTCCTAATTCACAAGGAAGGGATAAAAACAATGAAGAAATAACCATCCATTAAACCTGAAACAATTGAGCCATCATATTAGAATCACTTCGAATGTGTTGTTGAAAAGCACCAGGGTTCACAGCAGATCCATCGGGATTGAAGCTCAAATCAGTTGCAGGTGCACTGAAATAATTTGCAGAGCCTCATTTAGCAAAACAAGCCATGAAATACATTTAAATTTCATAACTTAGCATTTGATTGATGCTGCAAGTGTGTGCATTTAGCAAGAATAAACATAGTGAACTAAAAATCCAGAGATAAAGCTACAATGGAAAAAGTGAAAACCACTACAAAGAGAGGATACAACTGAATACCTGATACAAATAAAAGCAAGTAGAGATTCATGGATTCATGCATGATACATCATATGCACTTCTTAGAAGGGTTTAGTTCATGAAATTATCACACAAAATAAATCAACCAATCTCTTAGCAATTCCTTTCACATCTTATGACTTGCATCTACAATTAACGCCATAGCACAATTTCCTATAACCTCGCAATGTGACATTTTAGCATTTAAATCTTTACTTTAATACCACAATAACCCAATTCACAAAAAAGGCATGCTTTTGATTATCCAAGTTTCCACTATTCAAGGCACCTAATAAATGACATTCTTAATCCAACAACACAACTCCCTTAGCAATATCATCCCATTCACCATATATATGAGCACATACTGAATGTAGTAATAATTTCCAACTTGCTGCATTCAACAGTTCAATAAAATTACAAAATCAATTATTAAAAGCCTTATTAACAGAATCATTGCCAAAGCAATATTATAATTTCCAGTTTAGTGAGTACTATAGTATAAAGACAGAAACCAGAAAAACTATCCCAATATACAGCAAAGCAACAGGATGGGTAACTGGTATTATCTATTGAAGCACGCTCAATAGGTGAATCAGAAGTACCGTATTACCTAGATGCAGCACCGGCTCCAGAGATCATCATCACCAAATCCTCGTCTTTAACACCTAATGCACTCAATTTCTCATTATTCCTCATTTCCCTCCCATTATGGAGCAGCTGCTGCTGCTGCAATGGCACTTGTGTCTGCTCATACAAGTGCAAATAACAATAAGAATTAAGAAAACAGCAAACTTTATTTATTAAATTTTAATTCAGTTCGATTATTTAAATAAAGAACAGAGAAAGAGAGATTACCTCCACTTCGAGCAGAGCTTTCACGTTCTCAACCTTCAATTAGATTAAAAAGAAAGAAGAAAGAAAAGAAATTCAGTAAAGATCCATAATAAATATTAAAACATTGAAATTAGGGTTTAAGAGGGAATTACAGATTCATGGGGATCGATTTCTAAAGATATGAACTTTTCATCAGCTGTCATTACAGTGATTCTCATCCTATTCTCTTATTCTGATGGGATCTCTTTCTAGGATTTTCTTAGAGTTTAGAGTATACATAAACTGAAGTGTTGTGTTTTATATACAGGGAATTTGGATTTCGTGTTAGAGAAGAAGGTTTTTGTCCATTTTGTTGGGGGAGCATAAATCGGTTATAACCAAAAAAACCGAACCGATTTAATTTGGTCGATTTGATTCAGTTATTTAAGAAAAAAATCAGTTCGGTTATAAATTTAAAAAAATTTGGTTATCGGTTATCGATTTGGTTATCTAAATTAAATACTCGTATAAACCAAACCGACCAAGTAATTAGTAACACATAACATTTAATATTTTTTATAAATCAATAAGCATTCAACCAATAATTATTCAAAGACTCGCATATGGAGATTAGTGATTATTAATTGATAAGTCTTTCTAATTTCTTAGACTTATCAAATTATCTCAAATAAGAATGTTTATATCCTTTATTGATATCAAATTGCCTCCTATCTTCTTAATTTGACTCATAAAATTACTTCTACTTTTCAACAAATACTATCTTCTTCCTTCAAAATAAATACTTTCTAAATATTTTCTTGTTTCTCCCTTCAACATATGAATTGTAAGTTTCTTTCTTTTATCTATTTTCTCTAATCTGTTTCTTTTAATTCTTCTTCTTTTTCTTATTTCTTTGTTGTAAGTTTTTTTAGCATATGAATAAATTTTACCTTTCTTCTTCATTAACACGTAGTCTATTATTTTTACAGATGTCGCAACAGCAAGGGGAACCTTCATCTCAAACAGAAACTCATATGGCTGTAGCTTCTAAACTAAAGAGGAAACCAATCAGGCTAAGATTAAAAGTTTGGAATCATTTCACCAAGTTTGAAAATGTTGAAGGCAACATCAAAGGCAAGTGTAATATTGTGATATGAAGTTTTTTTGTAATCTAATGAAGATTGGTACCACTGCACTAAGAAATCACATGACCACATGTAAAAAGCACCCACGTAGCATAGATACACACCAAAGACAATTAAATTTTCAACCAGCTGTAAAATGGTCAAGAAAATGAGAGTGGGAAAATGGGAACACTAACTAGTTGGAAGTTTGATCAAGATAAATTAAGAAAAAATCTAGCTCATATGATTATCGTAGATGAATTTCCATTTAAGTTTGTTAAGGGTAAGGGTTTTAAGTATTTTATATCAAATGTGTGCCCTAGGTTTTGTATTCCATCTCGATGGACAGTTCAACATGATAAGGCTGAAAAGATCAAGTTAAAAAAGTAATTGAAATAATCTTGTCAACGAGTTTGCCTTACTACGACACTTGGTCATCCATGTAAAAGGTTAATTACATGTGTATCATAATACATTTTATTGATAATGACTAGAAATTGAATAAGAGAATTTTGAATTTTTGCCCCATTTCATGTCATAGAGGAGAGGAAATTGGCAAGACAATTGAAATTATTTGTTGGGATGGGAAATAGACAAATTGTTCACCATAACCGTTAATAATGCAAGTTCTAATGACAAAGTAGTTGAATACTTGAAGAAAAAATCTATCAATAAGGGTTCTAGTATTTTACAAGGTGAGTTCATGCATAGCTCACATAATTAACTTGGTTGCGGTTGATGGTTTAAAGGAAATTAGTAAATCGATGAAGAAGATTAGAGATGCAGTAAGGTATGTCAGGTAGTCTCCATTAAAATTAAGAAAATTTAAAGATTGTGCTAAGATAGAAAATGTAGAAAGTAAGAGCTCCTTATGCTTAGATGTTAGCACTAGATGGAACTCTACCTATTTCATGTTGGATGTGGCACGAAAATATGGGAGAGCTTTTGAAAGGTTTGATGAGCAAGATCCTTACTTTCAAATAGAGCTTATAAGAGATGACTTATCTAATGGAAGACCTAATGCAAATGATTGGGTTAGTGTAAGGAGATTTATCGATATATTACAACATTTTTATGAGCTGACTTTGCGTGTTTCAGGTTCTTTATATGTAACATCTAACTCTTATTTTGATGAAATCAGTACCGTCTATTGTCTCCTACAAGAATGGCAAACAAAATATGACTTATACTTACGCCCAATAGTAATAAAAATGAAAGAAAAATATAATAAATACTGGGGAGATCCAGAGAAGATGAACATGATGATTTACATTGCAGTTGTTGTTGATCCTTGTCATAAAATGGAATATTTATGACGAGGGCATAAACTTATCAAGAAAAATGAAAGAAATATGTAATTTGGGGAATGTATCCAACTGAAAAGGGTATAAACTTATCAAGAAAAGTGAAAGAATCCACATATTCTCTATTTGCTGAGTATAAGAAAATGGAAGAAGCTTCAAAGGGACAAATAAGTGAGCAGCCTCAAATTTCAAGTCAAAATGAGGTTGCTACTGATTTTGAAAAGGATGGGAGGAAGATAATGAAGGCTAGATTTAAAAAAATTCAAGTCCACTACCAAAAATGGATATAATAAATCAAATTTAAATAGGTATCTAAGTGAAGATGCTGAAGAGGTGGATTATGATTTTAAAATTTTAGATTGGCGGAAAATTAATAGTCTTAGATTTCTAATACTTTCTCAAATGGCTCGTGATGTCTTAGCTGTTTCAATTTCTACGTAGCATTAGAATCTGCATTTAGTATCGGAGGATGAGTTCCTGATTCATTTAGGAGCTCTTTGACTCCAAAGATAGCTGAGGCGCTCATTTATACTTAGGATTGGATCGACGATCGTCATGTCCATTAAATATAGAAGAAGATTTGGATCAACTTGAGAAACTTGAAGATGGTAAACTGATACTCTTATTTATGCTTTGAGTTTTTTTTTTTTGAATTGTATAGTTAACCATGAGTTTGATTAGCTACTAATTTTGATTTATTGTTCTGCATTTAAAATTTTAGATATTGCTAAAGTTGTAGCAGAGTTGTCAATGATT